>OZ020296.1:827731-1030689 GCA_963971205.1 Aethes cnicana | reverse complement strand
GGTGAAGAAATCGAAATTCTAATTAGTCCGTCAGTAAGGTAATAAAAAATATATTAGACACGTATTTTTTGTTTTATCAAATTAACAAAGAATGACTAAGTTAAAACGCATTAAAGTTGGAGAGTGGGGGCTAACTACGTCACCGTTAGGTATAAATCGTACCTAACCGTGACGTCACGCGACATTTCAACTCAATATATCTCCGTATAAGTTTGATTACGTGAAAAAAGAAAAAATACGTGTCCAATACTTTCAATAATCTTCCTGATAGACTAAGGAAAAAAAAGTTGTCGTCATCCCTATTTGCTGAATAAATGATTGATTGATTGATTGATTTCTAGCGAGAAAGAAGAATCGAAACCAAAGGAGCAAGTATCAGAACCAGAATCAGTGGTTTCTCCGAAAGAAGAAATACTATCCAACGACCAATCACCAGCGATACCACAGAGGACTGTCAAAAAAACCAAAAACGACCCCGCATCCGACGACTCCATCGAAACTTCAACCAAAAACAACAAATCCAAAACAAAAGCTAAACAAGAGGAAACAGCTGTTGAGCTAATCGAGTCGAAAGCTAATAACAAGAAAGCACAAGAAGCTGTCAATTTGGAAGAAACACATGTTATCAGTCAAATGAATACGACAGTTACTATAAGTAAAGATAAAACGGAGGATCTTCCAAATGGTGTCTATGATCATACAGATGGGAATCAAGCTGTGAGTATATTTTTTAACTACTTCGAATAAGGAAAGGTTCTTAATTCGTTGTTTTTTTTTTTTTTTTTTGGTATATGTTCCTCGTGTTAAAATGAGGATATCCGCAGTAGAACTGGGGTTACCGACATAGCCCGAAGAATTGCGAGCCTTAAGTGGCAGTGGGCGCACATTGCTCGCAGGACTGATGGCCGATGGGGCCGGAAAGTTCTCGAGTGGCGCCCGCGAACCGGGAGACGAGCTGTCGGTAGGCCTCCAACAAGATGGAGCGACGACCTCGTGAAGGTCGCGGGAACGCGGTGGATGCGAGTGGCACAGGACCGGTCTGAGTGGCGCGCCTTGGGGGAGGCCTATGTCCAGCAGTGGACGTCTATCGGCTGAAATGATGATGATGATATGTTTCTCGTTTACGCCGCCAATCGTGACCCTGTTTCGATGATTCTTTTTTTAATCGAAAGGTTGGTGTAGTGCCGTTTTAATTTGGTTCAGTTCTGATCATGGGATCCGTGACAAAATGAGGGAACTCCTCATAATTTATTAGCATGTTATGTGTGTTCAAAGACTACAATAAGACTTACCAATTGTACCAATATTTGGAACTGTAGCCGAAAGTGAACCGACCCTACTAAAGCTATGACAATTATCTTATAGTGAACTTGACATCGACTTTGAAATTTGCCTGGACTAGATTTCGCCTTTGTACGATATAGTTAGCAAATTTTGTATATAACATTTTATTTTTTTACTTAAAATGGTGTTTTACTTACTAATTTACTAGATCGTAGGATAGATACGCCCAATGTTTGTGTGTGTCTGAGAAAGGGACAGAGTATGTGAATAAGGGTAGAGAGAGAGACTGGATGTGTGTTAGAGCGTGTGTGTGTGTGTGTGATGTGGTGTCATTTTCTTACTCTTTCAGGTTTTTACTAAACGGATTTCGATGAAATTTGCAATGTTTTCTATTATTTCTAGAACGTAATGAATGCTACAGTGGTGCTGGAGAAAATGACTCGAGAAACCTTGGTTTTGGAAAGAGCCCAAACCATCATGGACGCGACGGTGGTTCTAGAAAAAGGTAAAGAATACTTTTCTTCTTTTTGAAACTGTATCTAACCGAACTGTCTAAAGCGAATGATTTACACACTAGCCGTTTCCCGCTGTAGAAAAAAATAACTGCCATTATTTCCCGTTCCCGTAGGAATCTCGGGAAAGTCAGTTGCTGACTTAGTGACAGAAAACGCACAGCCGAAACTACTGGTCGTAGGAAACTGAAATTTGGCATCTAGGTTCCTTGGGGAGTGTAGGGGAGCACTAAGAGAGGGTCCCCGAAAATCCCACGGGAACGGGTAGAAACGGCATACGAAGTCGCGAGGAAATGCGAAAGAGCTTGAAAATATTGTAGGATAGTTTTTTATCCCGATATTTCCACGGGATCGTGTTTTTGACGGGTCAAACCAATTTTTCAATATGCCTATTTTATTTATTTATTTATAAAAGTTTAACATGACCTTACAGCTAACGCCAATGCGTCATGAAACCAAATTAAAACTATTTAGGCGACGAAACGGCGTGGCTCCGCTGCGTCGTCATCTCCGGTGTAGGATTCGGTATAACTAAAGCTGTCTATGTTATATCTACGTAAATTGCAAGTAATGGCCTAGGACGGATCTTGAGCGGTGAGCGAAAGTAGAGGGTATTTCTGCGCATGTTAACGACTGAAGGGCCGATAAGCGTACGCGCACGCACAGGCCCGCCGCGCCCGCGCCCAGAGGCCGGCGAGACCTTATTTTTCGACTTCTGCGCATCGAAGGCCGCTCAAGTTCACTGCCGATGCGTGTACGTGGTACGAAGTCGCGGGCAATGACTAGTGATTTAAATAAAACTTACCTCACACCACAGAATATTTAATAGTACTACATACAGAATGGACACGGAATCACCCGCCTGAATCTAGCCGGCGCGCAACTCGCCCTTACCGTCATTTGGTTCATCCGGAGATGGAGAGTGGATCGTTGACCGCGTAGTTGATACACACACGTTTACAAGTGTACAGACGTCCTCGCACGCAAACATTGACAGTTCATTCGAATTGTGTTCGAAATCGTGCTTTTATAGGCCGCGTCCGCCGTGTGCCCACACGTTGAAATTCACCCCACAGATGCTGCGATGGTGAACGGAACTCCTAATATGACGGACGACAATTCCCTGATAACGGAGGACGACAGTGACCCGCCGGAGTACGGCACGCCGCCGCAGACCGGCCCGCCGGAGCCCACGTGAGTCATCATCATCAACATCATCGTCATTGTCATACCATTGTATAGGACCTCTTTGTTTTAGATACGGTTTATACCTTTTACATGTATTTCTTTAAAAAAATATTCTTAAACCACCTCAACCTCATTCTAAATTCTATTATTTTCTATTTTTAAATTTCTTTTAAAAGCCGTAGTGGCCTAGTGGTTCGATCTACCGCCTCTCATGCAGAGGGTCGGGAGTTCGAATCCGTCTTGCACCTCTAAATTTACATTATGTGCGAAATTAATTGTAAAAATTGATTTTACACTGAGCTTTTCGGTAAAGGAAAAGAAAACAACGTGCCTATGCCCAGCAGTGGGACGCAAATAAGCTGTAGTAGTATATATATTTCTTTGTTTTTCTATGACTTTTATGAATTTTGAATATTAGAACATAAAAACGTAACATGGCCCAAGGCTTTTTATTATTTTAGTCAGTCATTACCATCATTGCCATCGTCATCATTGTCGCCATCACCATAATCACGTCACCGTCATCGTTATCGTCACCATCATCGTCATTATCATCATCATGCATCATCATCACCTCAACAGCCTATTTACGTTCCACTGCTGGGCACATGCCTCCTCTCATCACGAAAGCGTTTAGGTTAGGGCTTTAGTCCCAACGCGGGCCAAGTGCGGATTTGGAAACTTCACACTCATCCTTCAATTACTTGGTAAATGCGTGCAGCTTTCCTTGCGACGGTTTCCGTCGCCGAAGAGCTCAGTGGTAAATTAAAACTGAATTAACATATTTTCTATAGCAATTTCAAGAGCCGTATTCGAACCCTCGACCCTCTGCATGAGAGGCGGTAGGACATACCACTATGCTATCAAAAGAAGAAAACCTATGCTAACCTAACCTGCGTTATTTACTTTAATTTTGATTCTTATCGATTCAGGTCCGCCGTGAAAGCGAAAGTGCAGCAATTCGAAGAAATGGCCACCAGAACTACCAGGACGAAGACCCGAGCGATGGCCAAAAAGGTTTGTCGAACTTATACATTTGTAAAAAAATGTCTGTAATAAGGGAGACGACAACTTTTTTTCCTTAGTCTATCAGGAAGATTATTGAAAAGTATTGGACACGTATTTTTTCTTTTTTCACGTAATCTAACTTATACGGAGATATATTGAGTTGAAATATCGCGTGACGTCACGGTTTACGATTTATACTTAACGGTGACGTAGTTAGCCCCCACTCTCCAACTTTAATGCGTTTTAACTTGGTGATTCTTTGTTAATTTGATAAAACGAAAAATACGTGTCTATTATTTTTTTATTACCTGACTAATTAGAATTTCGATTTGTTCACCCTGTCGTCATCCCTATTGACATTTTTTTGTTGTTGTTAACACGTCTATTTTATTAGCTAGTTAGAAAGTTGGAATATACATTTCGTATAGAAAATTGGGATTAAAAAGCTACTCATTCCAAAAAGGCGTAAGTCAAAAATGACTTGACTCTTTCTGCGCATACATATGGTTCTGCGCGTAGCGCCCGCTCTTTAGCGAGAGTGAGTGAATGGGGGCTATCGCGTGTGAATTTGCCACTAGAGGCGCTAGTGTCGCGTGAGGTCCAATAACATTCACTTTTCAATGGTTTTGGCGGGCTTCGTGTGGGTGGGTGTACCATCATGTGGGTGGGCTGTGTGCTAGTTTGCCTATAAAAAATGCACGTGGCGTTCTGTGGTTTCTGTCTACCCCAAACGGGCAACAGGCGCTAGTTTATGTATGTATGTATTATTAATTCAAAAAATATATATTATAATTCTCTTCAACAGGACGCTGAAACAGAAAACTGCACGCCACCAGATAAAATAATACCGAAACAACAAGTGTTATCCGCTGAGACACTCGCTAAGATGAACAACTTGATTTTCAACGGCAAGTCAGCGCAGGTATGATTTATCTGTATATGTAAAAGGCAATAGTGATGATGATGTATCAACGCACAGGTCAAACCACCGGTCGTAGATTGCTGAGGCATGTAGGTTCCTTCTGGAGTGTAGGGGAGTACTAAGAGAGGATTTCCCGAAATTCCCACGGAAACGGGAAAAACGGGATGGGATGGGAGTAACAAAACTTAGAAGGCGCGTAGATTAAGCAAAAATAGACTCTGTGTTAACGGCATAAGTGCTTCACCGAGCGCCTTCTTAGTTGTGTCGTGCTTTATTAATATTTTTGTGTAGTTTTGATAAATAAAATATGTGCCATTTTAGTTTGCTACTCGAATACCATTAGCAAATAATTTTATTAATTTTATTTAAGGTAATAATTTTGATTACGAACCAATTGTTTGAAACGGTCCCCCTTTCCCTTTATTTTGGTTGCTAACTAGTTGTGCCCCGCGACTTCACCCGTCTGTCATATAATAATGAATTCTCGGAAGTGACGAACTTATCGCACCGTAAACAGGTATCGAAATGTTAACTTTTTGAGCTTCTATATTAAAAAGATCATTTTTCCTATGGAGTGTGGAATGTGTCTTGGTAAGGAGCGCAATCTTATATGGCGAAACAGTTGAAAACGTGTCCAGCGGATTTGATAAGCAACAAAACAAAACACACTCTCCTCACACCCGTTTTTGCCTCAGCAGCGCCATCTGAAGGCGCTACTGCAGACTATCCGCCTAGGTGGCTTGACTGGAGTGGCGACCGCAGCGCCCCCAACCTACCCGATTTGGTGTCCACTTTTGGAACTATAAAGATTGCGCTCCTTTACATCAACCCTCCATAATTTTTCCCAGGGGACAGTGTCAGCCATGAAACCGACCGCCAAACTGCCTCCGCTCAAGAACATGCCAGCTTCCACGTCCAAAATAAGCGCCATCAACAAAGCCCGTGAGGAGTTTGAAGCTCGGGGGAAAGACGACGCGAGGAGGAAGAAGGAAGCCATGCTGGAAGCTAAGAAAGAACAGCAGAGAAGGTGAGACATATATGATAGATGAGCTTTTACCCGCGACTTCGTCTGCAAATACTTGTACAGTCGAGTTCATTAATATGTGTACACTTTTGGACCTTATTACAACGTGGTAAGGTGCAAAAATTGTCGTCGGGGGTTCGATTCCGGCTCGCACCTCTAAGTTTACTTATGTGCGAAATTCATTGAATTCACCACTGAGCTTTTCGGTGAAGGAAAACATCGTGAGGAAACCTGCACGCATCTGCGAAGTAATTCAAAGATGTGTGTGAAGTTCCCAATCCGCACTGGGCCCGCGTGGGGACTATAGCCCAAGCCCTCTCGTGACGAGAGGAGGCCTGTGCCCAGCAGTGGGACGCAAATAGGCTGTAGTAGTGTAGTGTAAGGTGCAAAAGTGTGTATATATTGGCGAACTCGACTGTACTTAACTCGCCCATGCCCTCTAAATTAGACCAAAATGTGTACATACACGCCGTGATACTCTCAAAAGTGAAATCATACGCGTAAAGAGCTAAAAAAGCATAAAGGTCCATTGGTCACTCAAGTAGACAGATCGACTTTTCGATCACGATAAAATAGAAAATAGTTGCTTATAAATACTAAATATCACAATAAAAAGTAGCCTATAGCTTATTCCAGGTTACAAACTATCTGTTTGCCAAACTTCATGCAAATTGCTTGAGCTGTTTTAGCGTGATTGAGTAATAAACATCCAAACTTTCAGCTTTATTATATTAGTAAGATAGATAAAACATTTATTTGTCGCTACAACACACACACACACATAAAAACCATTGTAATCACATATAGGTACATAAAAAAAGGATAAGAACACATAAGTCACCAAAATAGACTGGTCCTAACCGCTCCGGCTAAACTCCATATGTCAAACAAAGGCCCTCATGCAATGGCCATTCGCATCTATAACAAAGTCCCACGAGATATAGCTGCCGAAGAAAAATTCACGACATTTGTAAATAAACTAAAAGACTACCTAATTAAGAAATGTCCCTATACCTTTCAGGAGTATATGGATTTATAAAAACTCAGGTTATGAAAAAAATACACTGTATGTTTGCCTTATATTGTATATCACTTTAACGTTCAATTTTGTTTTAATTTTTTTAATTTTTTTTATTAACATCTTTAAAATGTACATTCGTACTAAGCATAGAATAAGTTTTAGATGTAAGTATTGCTACACCCTAGTAGGGTCCATGTGTGTACTGTTTAACCTTAAGAACATCCTTATAACTCACTAGCTTATGCCCGCGACTTCGCGTGGAATTCGGTTATCGCGTTCCCGCGGGAACAATGCGTTTTTCCGGGATAAAAAATAGCCTATGTCCTTTCCCGGGACCCCAACTATCTCCATGCCAAATTTCATCCGAATCCGTCCAGCGGTTGAAACGTGAAGAGGTAACAGACAGACAGACAGAGTTACTTTCGCATTTATAATATTAATATGGATGGTTGCAAATAAATAAATATGAATATGAACACAGACTGGTATTGGTAGGCGGTACGAAGTTTCGCCGGGTCAGCTTGTTTTTAACCATTGAACGTATTGACAGGAAACGCGAAGAGAAAATGGCCGCCGCCGCCGCCGCGCGCGAACAAGCCGAGCGAGACCGGCGCGCCGCGCTGCAAGCCGCCGCCAAGGACAGGTAAGCCCACCGCTGGGCACCGCCAAGACTAGCCCAACCTTGTGTAGGAAACGTGGGTACCTACGGCCAGGCTTCTTGCCTCCAATACCACCAGGCCTCCTCTCATCACGAGACGGTTTGGGCTATAGCCCCCACGCGGGCCCAGTGCGGATTGGGGACTTCACACACATCTTTGAATTGCTTCGCAGATGCGTGCAGATTTCCTCACGATGTTTTCCTTCTCCGAAAAGCTCAGTGGTGAATTCAAATTGAATTTCGCACATAAGTAAACTTAGAGGTGCGAGCCGGAATCGAACCTCCGGCCCTCTGCATGAGAGTTGGTAGGTCGAACCACTAGGCCACCACGGCTCCAACTCAAATCATTTAGTACCTAATTCAAGATTTACTAAGGACGTGAGTTTTTTTTACGTTTTACACTGAACAGAGGCCAAATTGAACGACGAGCTTGCCTGAAGAGAGGGATTAATGTGGCATTCTATGGGTCCAGCCTACCCCAACGGGAAACAGGCGTGAGTTTATGTATGTTAATTTATGATTTATTATATTTCTCAATTCGCAGGTTAGAGAAACAAGCACACGCCGACCAGGGAAAACTCGTCAGATTGAAGGAAGTAGAAAAGGTAAGCTATTTTTATCTTTTTCTCTATAAGAATCTGTTTTTTTTTCTGTAAGTTGTAGCCATGGATTGGTTTTAGACTTACGTCTACGGCGCGAAATGGTATATTTTAGCCCGGGTGACGGATTGAGTCCAGAGTAGTGCTCCTGGTCGTGACCGTGTTTCGTGTACCCGTAGCCGAATCTCCGTTGCCGTGTTACTCGGCAACGGAGATCCGCTCCGTTTGCTCCGTGTGATTCGGCTACGTGTAATTAAGATACGTAGCTACGTGTACACGGAGATACGTATCTTATTTATACGTAGATCCGATCCAGTCGTGTTCAACAACCGAGCGGAGCGGAGCCGAAGCCGAGATTCGCGGGAACGTAGCCGACTCCAGAAACGGATACGTATCTTTGACGTGACCGCGTAGCACGGGATCTTAGCACCGCCGGTGCTAAGGCTACGTAGCTACGGTTCCGCGTGTAACACGTACGTATATCACAAACCCTAGTCCAGAGCGAGACGAAAGCAGTGCCACCACAGATATTCACTGTGACACCTTGAATTGTTTTGTATTCTTTCTCAGTAGATGTCTCAATTAATTTATTAGCAATGTTGTTGTAAGTTAGATTTTTCATTACACAGTTGACTACTTTTTGTTTTATATTATAGGCAGTGTTTACCTATTAGTGATTATTGTACTAAATATTTTATAAGGTATACGTTTTGTTCGGAACCGAATACTGAGCGCGATTCGGAACGCAGCCCTTGATAGATACTAGCGAAGCTGTGGCTTTTTGAGGTACTATTTTGACAGACGTCATATTGTCATTGTAAAAACTTGTAAGAATAACCTCTTGAGATGCTGCGTGGTTTATTGAGATACTTGAACTATAAATTGTAATCTACAACGCGTACGAGCGTTTTGAGTGTAGAAAGCTTGAATTGTGATCAGTTACTTGACATTTTGTGTAATCCTTTGGGAGCGCGGTTGTTTGCGTGCGAAAACTTGGAACGGCCCGGCGGAACGAGCAGGCCGGTGAAGGGAATTCAGACCTACACTTTACACACTACAGATACACACCCTTCACGGCCCTTGGGCGCTTGCCAACAGAGGCCTGTATTGCTGTCACGGCTGTAAGTACGGAATTATCATTGTTACCAAATAAATCTTAGACCCCTTCGCAGACACAAAATCTTGTAGGCGTTGCTGTGTGACTGCAGTTTATCGCCACCTATACCCTCAGCTACAGCAGTCTTAGTAAACGGGCCCAGCTATTGAGACGTCTGTTTTGGAAGCCGTAGGTGTAGGCATCACGTTTTATTTTTAGAAACATGTATTAGTATAGATAATCGTCGGTAAACCGTAAATAAAAGAGAGAAAAAAAAAGATTGTAACGTGGAATTTTGAGGGATTCAATTTATGTCACCTTAGGTGTAAATAATTTTGTTACGGTGTTGTACACTCTACTTTTCGTAGCTCATTCATAGTAGATACATCATTAATCATAAAATGAAGCAACATTCTAAATGTGTCAGCTTTCACGAACGCGCTACTGAAACTACAGTGTTTTTTTTTAGAGGTTTAAGATTAACTTAAATAAAGTGGACGGCCTCATCTTGATAAAGATATTTTCTCAAACATGCTCGGAAATGTTTGTGTTACTTTCAAAAAAAGAAGACGCGAGTCATTTTATTGTCGGGCTTGGCCAGCGGCAATGAAGTGGTGGTGATGATGGTGATGATAAATTTATTATTTCCTCACGGTTCGCTTCGCTCAGCTCTCTAAATGGGTCGTCCGGCAATGCGCTACCCGGCGGCCTCGGCAATAATGTACTATTCCTTTCAGAAAAAGCAGGAGCTAGCCCGCAAAGTGGCGGAGACTGAGGAGCGGCGCCGCGCCGAGGAACAGGCGCGCCAGGCGCGGCTCGCCGACGAACAGAGGCGGGCCGACGCCGCGCGCAGGAAGCAGCTCGAGGACAGCGAGGCGTGAGTACCGGGGCCGTCTGTACCATAGAGGAGCGGAGGCCGAGGAGCGGCGGCGCGCCGACGGGCAGAGGCGGGCCGACGCCGCGCGCAGGAAGCAGCTCGAGGACAGCGAGGCGTGAGTACCGGGGCCGTCTGTACCATAGAGGAGCGGAGGCCGAGGAGCGGCGGCGCGCCGACGGGCAGAGGCGGGCCGACGCCGCGCGCAGGAAGCAGCTCGAGGACAGCGAGGCGTGAGTACCGGGGCCGTCTGTACCATAGAGGAGCGGAGGCCGAGGAGCGGCGGCGCGCCGACGGGCAGAGGCGGGCCGACGCCGCGCGCAGGAAGCAGCTCGAGGACAGCGAGGCGTGAGTACCGGGGCCGTCTGTACCATAGAGGAGCGGAGGCCGAGGAGCGGCGGCGCGCCGACGGGCAGAGGCGGGCCGACGCCGCGCGCAGGAAGCAGCTCGAGGACAGCGAGGCGTGAGTACCGGGGCCGTCTGTACCATAGAGGAGCGGAGGCCGAGGAGCGGCGGCGCGCCGACGGGCAGAGGCGGGCCGACGCCGCGCGCAGGAAGCAGCTCGAGGACAGCGAGGCGTGAGTACCGGGGCCGTCTGTACCATAGAGGAGCGGAGGCCGAGGAGCGGCGGCGCGCCGACGGGCAGAGGCGGGCCGACGCCGCGCGCAGGAAGCAGCTCGAGGACAGCGAGGCGTGAGTACCGGGGCCGTCTGTACCATAGAGGAGCGGAGGCCGAGGAGCGGCGGCGCGCCGACGGGCAGAGGCGGGCCGACGCCGCGCGCAGGAAGCAGCTCGAGGACAGCGAGGCGTGAGTACCGGGGCCGTCTGTACCATAGAGGAGCGGAGGCCGAGGAGCGGCGGCGCGCCGACGGGCAGAGGCGGGCCGACGCCGCGCGCAGGAAGCAGCTCGAGGACAGCGAGGCGTGAGTACCGGGGCCGTCTGTACCATAGAGGAGCGGAGGCCGAGGAGCGCCGGCGCGCCGACGGGCAGAGGCGGGCCGACGCCGCGCGCAGGAAGCAGCTCGAGGACAGCGAGGCGTGAGTACCGGGGCCGTCTGTACCATAGAGGAGCGGAGGCCGAGGAGCGGCGGCGCGCCGACGGGCAGAGGCGGGCCGACGCCGCGCGCAGGAAGCAGCTCGAGGACAGCGAGGCGTGAGTACCGGGGCCGTCTGTACCATAGAGGAGCGGAGGCCGAGGAGCGGCGGCGCGCCGACGGGCAGAGGCGGGCCGACGCCGCGCGCAGGAAGCAGCTCGAGGACAGCGAGGCGTGAGTACCGGGGCCGTCTGTACCATAGAGGAGCGGAGGCCGAGGAGCGCCGGCGCGCCGACGGGCAGAGGCGGGCCGACGCCGCGCGCAGGAAGCAGCTCGAGGACAGCGAGGCGTGAGTACCGGGGCCGTCTGTACCATAGAGGAGCGGAGGCCGAGGAGCGCCGGCGCGCCGACGGGCAGAGGCGGGCCGACGCCGCGCGCAGGAAGCAGCTCGAGGACAGCGAGGCGTGAGTACCGGGGCCGTCTGTACCATAGAGGAGCGGAGGCCGAGGAGCGCCGGCGCGCCGACGGGCAGAGGCGGGCCGACGCCGCGCGCAGGAAGCAGCTCGAGGACAGCGAGGCGTGAGTACCGGGGCCGTCTGTACCATAGAGGAGCGGAGGCCGAGGAGCGGCGGCGCGCCGACGGGCAGAGGCGGGCCGACGCCGCGCGCAGGAAGCAGCTCGAGGACAGCGAGGCGTGAGTACCGGGGCCGTCTGTACCATAGAGGAGCGGAGGCCGAGGAGCGGCGGCGCGCCGACGGGCAGAGGCGGGCCGACGCCGCGCGCAGGAAGCAGCTCGAGGACAGCGAGGCGTGAGTACCGGGGCCGTCTGTACCATAGAGGAGCGGAGGCCGAGGAGCGGCGGCGCGCCGACGAACAGAGGCGGGCCGACGCCGCGCGCAGGAAGCAGCTCGAGGACAGCGAGGCGTGAGTACCGGGGCCGTCTGTACCATAGAGGAGCGGAGGCCGAGGAGCGGCGGCGCGCCGACGGGCAGAGGCGGGCCGACGCCGCGCGCAGGAAGCAGCTCGAGGACAGCGAGGCGTGAGTACCGGGGCCGTCTGTACCATAGAGGAGCGGAGGCCGAGGAGCGGCGGCGCGCCGACGGGCAGAGGCGGGCCGACGCCGCGCGCAGGAAGCAGCTCGAGGACAGCGAGGCGTGAGTACCGGGGCCGTCTGTACCATAGAGGAGCGGAGGCCGAGGAGCGGCGGCGCGCCGACGGGCAGAGGCGGGCCGACGCCGCGCGCAGGAAGCAGCTCGAGGACAGCGAGGCGTGAGTACCGGGGCCGTCTGTACCATAGAGGAGCGGAGGCCGAGGAGCGCCGGCGCGCCGACGGGCAGAGGCGGGCCGACGCCGCGCGCAGGAAGCAGCTCGAGGACAGCGAGGCGTGAGTACCGGGGCCGTCTGTACCATAGAGGAGCGGAGGCCGAGGAGCGCCGGCGCGCCGACGGGCAGAGGCGGGCCGACGCCGCGCGCAGGAAGCAGCTCGAGGACAGCGAGGCGTGAGTACCGGGGCCGTCTGTACCATAGAGGAGCGGAGGCCGAGGAGCGCCGGCGCGCCGACGGGCAGAGGCGGGCCGACGCCGCGCGCAGGAAGCAGCTCGAGGACAGCGAGGCGTGAGTACCGGGGCCGTCTGTACCATAGAGGAGCGGAGGCCGAGGAGCGGCGGCGCGCCGACGGGCAGAGGCGGGCCGACGCCGCGCGCAGGAAGCAGCTCGAGGACAGCGAGGCGTGAGTACCGGGGCCGTCTGTACCATAGAGGAGCGGAGGCCGAGGAGCGCCGGCGCGCCGACGGGCAGAGGCGGGCCGACGCCGCGCGCAGGAAGCAGCTCGAGGACAGCGAGGCGTGAGTACCGGGGCCGTCTGTACCATAGAGGAGCGGAGGCCGAGGAGCGCCGGCGCGCCGACGGGCAGAGGCGGGCCGACGCCGCGCGCAGGAAGCAGCTCGAGGACAGCGAGGCGTGAGTACCGGGGCCGTCTGTACCATAGAGGAGCGGAGGCCGAGGAGCGGCGGCGCGCCGACGGGCAGAGGCGGGCCGACGCCGCGCGCAGGAAGCAGCTCGAGGACAGCGAGGCGTGAGTACCGGGGCCGTCTGTACCATAGAGGAGCGGAGGCCGAGGAGCGGCGGCGCGCCGACGGGCAGAGGCGGGCCGACGCCGCGCGCAGGAAGCAGCTCGAGGACAGCGAGGCGTGAGTACCGGGGCCGTCTGTACCATAGAGGAGCGGAGGCCGAGGAGCGGCGGCGCGCCGACGGGCAGAGGCGGGCCGACGCCGCGCGCAGGAAGCAGCTCGAGGACAGCGAGGCGTGAGTACCGGGGCCGTCTGTACCATAGAGGAGCGGAGGCCGAGGAGCGCCGGCGCGCCGACGGGCAGAGGCGGGCCGACGCCGCGCGCAGGAAGCAGCTCGAGGACAGCGAGGCGTGAGTACCGGGGCCGTCTGTACCATAGAGGAGCGGAGGCCGAGGAGCGGCGGCGCGCCGACGGGCAGAGGCGGGCCGACGCCGCGCGCAGGAAGCAGCTCGAGGACAGCGAGGCGTGAGTACCGGGGCCGTCTGTACCATAGAGGAGCGGAGGCCGAGGAGCGCCGGCGCGCCGACGGGCAGAGGCGGGCCGACGCCGCGCGCAGGAAGCAGCTCGAGGACAGCGAGGCGTGAGTACCAGTGCCGTCTGTACCATAGAGGAGCGGAGGCCGAGGAGCGGCGGCGCGCCGACGGGCAGAGGCGGGCCGACGCCGCGCGCAGGAAGCAGCTCGAGGACAGCGAGGCGTGAGTACCGGGGCCGTCTGTACCATAGAGGAGCGGAGGCCGAGGAGCGCCGGCGCGCCGACGGGCAGAGGCGGGCCGACGCCGCGCGCAGGAAGCAGCTCGAGGACAGCGAGGCGTGAGTACCAGTGCCGTCTGTACCATAGAGGAGCGGAGGCCGAGGAGCGGCGGCGCGCCGACGGGCAGAGGCGGGCCGACGCCGCGCGCAGGAAGCAGCTCGAGGACAGCGAGGCGTGAGTACCAGTGCCGTCTGTACCATAAACGCACACGCGGCCCGTGCCCAGGGCCCCCATCCTCAAGGGGCCCCGAAGGACGGACACTAAAAAAGAAACGACTTCGCCCGCGTGGAATTCGGTCATCGCGTTCCCGCATAGTTATGCATTTTTCCGAAAAAAAACAATCATGTCCTTTCCCGCAACCCCAACTATCTCCATGCCAAATTTCATCTCGATCGGTCCAGCGGTTGAAGCGTAAAGAAGTAACAAACAGTTACTTTCGCATTTATTATATTACTAGCTTCTGCCCGCGACTTCGTCCGCGTGGAATTCGGTTATCGCGCTCCCGCGGGAAGTATGCGCTTTTCCGGGATAAAAAGTAGCATACCAAATTTCATCCAAATCGATCCAGCGGTTGAAGCGTGAAGAGGTAACAGACAGACAGACAGACAGACAGACAGAGTTACTTTCGCATTTATAATATTAGTATTGATAATATGGATTCTGTAGTCACATAAAGGGCCTCGGCGACTTTTTGACCGATGCAGTAGCGACAGCATCGCTACTAATGCGCATGTATGCGAGGACTAATAACTAGCGACCGCATTATGGAGGGTTGAAGTAAAGGAGCAAAATCTTTATTTATTTATTTATTTATTTATTGAGGAGTACCAACAGCTACATTAATACAATGAGTACAGAATGAGTAGAACCAAAAAGCCAGTTACAGGAACTCACAAGTAGATGCGGAATGACATAAAATAAAACTTAGAATAAAATAGTTCCAAATAGTTATAGTTCCAAAAGTGGACACCAAGTCGGGTAGGTTGGGGGCGCTGCGGTCGCCACTACAGTCAAGCCACCTAGGCGGATAGTCTGCAGAAGCGCCTTCAGATGGCGCTGCTGAAGCATTAAAAACGCAGCGAAAACAGTTGTGAGGAGAGTGTGTTTTGTTTTGTTGCTTATCAAATCCGCTGGAAACGTTTTCAACTATTTCGCCATATAAGATTGCGCTCCTTACCAAGACACGTTCCACACTCCATAGATCGCATCGCGACTGTATCGATGGGAAAAGGAGATTGTCAGTCTGTATAATTTCGTTGTTTCTGCTACTGCGCAAAATGTCTATAGATATCCCAACCCGATAGGTTTCTAAGTTTTTGCGTATATTTTAAAATTGTGTGTTTTATTTCGTGATAATAATTGATCTAGCAGGAACTATTTTAAAAAGAGAATGACTAAAATATTAAACCGGATCTATACAACCATTATTGTTACTTGAGAAGACTTTCATTTTCAAACCAACAAAATACTTAACGTTTTTTTTCCTATTGTTATTACAGTATGAAAAAAGAAGCGGCTCTAATGGCGAAAGAGATCGAGAAGAGACAGAAGGAGTACCTCGAGAAACAGAAGATGAAACAGAGGCTGGAGGTTGACAAATGTGAGTATTTGTTGAATTTTGACCACCACACTACTACTTCAGCCTATTTGCGTCCCACTGCTGGGCACAGGCCTCGTCTCATCACGAGAGGGTTGGGCTATAGTCCCACGGTGCGAGCCGGAATCGAACCCCCGACCCTTTGCATGAGAGGTGGTAGGTCGAACCACTAGGCCAGCACACTACAACAGCCTATTTACGTTCCACATACAGGCCTCCTCTCATCACGAGAGGGTTTGGGCTATAGTCCCCACACGGGCCCAGTGCGGATTGGGGACTTCACACACATCCTTGAATCACTTCGCAGATAACTAAGAAATGTGAGCCGGATTCGAACACCCGACCCTCTGCATGCGAGGTCGAGGTTGAACAACTATGGCCACCACGGCTGCCTTTTTGACATGACGTATAGTATAAGAATTTTACAGAAAAGTGTGCTCTATTGGTGAGACTAATTTAACAATACTGTTGGGGCAAAAAAAAAGCATTTCTGAGATATTATACAATGATGTGGGCTTTCCAGCCTAATTAATTAAAGTGTTTTAGAAGTGTTTTGTATATGCATACTACTACTACTACTACTACTACAGCCTATTTGCGTCCCACTGCTGGGCACAGGCATCTTTGAATTAATTCGCAGATGCGTGCAGGTTTCCTCACGATGTTTTCCTTCTCCAAAAAGCACAGTGGTTAATTCAAATTGAATTTCGCACATAAGTAGCAGACTTGACAAATTCTTAAACAGGTCAAGAAATACTTAAATTGAGAACAACTGGGATACAGGCATTTATCAGTTGATCAACTGCCTGCCTGTCAATATAATATAATAAAGTAATTTTAGAGGTGCGAGCCGGAATCGAACCCCCGACCCTCGGCATGAGAGCCACCAGTCGAACCACTAGGTCACCACGGCTTCATATGTATATTTATGGATATATTTTTCCCCCAGACCACACTCCAATGAAGGGAATGGGCCCCGCCAGCATACCCCCCATGGAGCCAGTTTACATGAGCGACGGCTTCCAGTACCTCAACTCCAGCGAAGATGAGGATGAGGATGTGCAGAAGACGCGTCCGAAGATGCCCTCGCCCGCCTGGGCAGCTACCAAGGTAAATATATTTGTCGTAGAAAAAAGAAAACCCAATACGGGCATTCTCTAGCGACTCAGACATAGCGTGTCAATCAAACACTGATTCACAAAGAAACTTGGTATAATAATTTCAATCAACTACATTAGTAGAATAGCAAAACGTTACATTATCAGAGGCTAACGATCTGTCGGAGCTAAGAGGGTTTACTCCGAAAGTTAGCAACGTCGCAAATAGCTGTCAAATATTTCGCTCTTTTTATTAATTTCTCAATATTACTAAATGAAAATATGAATTATCGCTCTATAGTTGGATAAAACATCAAATATGGATTGCAAGTATTATCATAGCAACATGTTTTTCACACAGGAAAGTTACGTATTTTTTCGAACGTCGCTCTTGACGTACATTAATACAAAGAATAAAAATAAATGAGTTCCTGACTAAAACAATAAAAAAAATAGAAAAACTGAAAAGAATTCAATAAGTATAAAAAAGAGAAAAAAAGTGTGGAGGGTTTGGGATTTGAACCCACGTTCACTTGAATGAGTTTCCACGTCTCTCACGAATACGTAACCAGAGCACTTACTACGCTGGCGAAATTAGGTATATATATTCCGTAATGGGGACTATCGTTTCTTTGCTCACCAGTTGGCGCCACTGTTGACTAAGGTCCAGAGAAATAGCTGTCAAAGGCGACTTTATAAGATCGGAGCCGAAACAAAGTTTTCAATTTTCAAGCTCATTAAGTTTATTAATTATAAATAACTATCATCATATCGAGTAGCTATGCCGCAATGTTGTGCAGTTCCGTTTTTTTTTGGAAAAAAGAAAAAAAAATCAAAGCGTTTACATTCATAGCCAAATAATCCATATTTGCTATAATTTCACGAAGGAGATCACTTTTCAATAGGTAAATTAAAGAAATTATGATTTATATCACGAAGCCCGCCAAAACCAGTGTAAACTGAATGTTATTGGACCTCACGCGACACTAGCGCCTCTAGTGGCAAATCCACACGCGATAGCCCCCATTAGAACGAATAGAACAAAAGTCTAATTCAAATTTCGAATATTTTTTGTATATTCATTCAAGTCCATGATGTGACTAAATAGTTCCATGTTGCCAGTGTTGTTTTTTTTTCTAATGGACTCATCGATGTCGCTGGCTCAAGAAGTATACTTAGTTTAAAAAAAAATTGTACATAGTTATGATGAATTAATAAATTCTATACAGATGATGATTCCTAATTCCGATATGTGAATTTTCTCCTATCTTCCAATAAAATCTTGTTCGGCTTCGACCCTGCCTGATAGGGTCATAAAAGGTACTTAGTGTTGTGATTAAATTGTTTTTTTTTTTTCACCGACTGCAAATAGGGATCACATAGAGACGCTCAGTTGTACGGAACCCTACATATGCGATTCCGCATTTGACTGATTTTTTTGCCTTTGTCAATGATTAAATTATTAATTTCCAGAGGCGCGAGCGTCAGCTGGGCGTGCAGTACCAGGTGGCGCCGGAGCTGGTGGACCGGCTGTTCTCCGTGCGCGTGCACAGCCCCGACCTGCGCGCCATCTTCCCCGCGCTCGAGCGCCGCGACCTCAAGCGCACCTCGTCCGCCGTGTGGCGCACGCCGCCCCACGCACACACACACACACTGCCACACCCGCCGGTACATAGCTCATACTACTACTGCCCCGCGCTCGAGCGCCGCGACCTCAAGCGCACCTCGTCCGCCGTGTGGCGCACGCCGCCCCACGCACACACACACACACTGCCACACCCGCCGGTACATAGCTCATACTACTACTGCCCCGCGCTCGAGCGCCGCGACCTCAAGCGCACCTCGTCCGCCGTGTGGCGCACGCCGCCCCACGCACACACACACACACTGCCACACCCGCCGGTACATAGCTCATACTACTACTGCCCCGCGCTCGAGCGCCGCGACCTCAAGCGCACCTCGTCCGCCGTGTGGCGCACGCCGCCCCACGCACACACACACACACTGCCACACCCGCCGGTACATAGCTCATACTACTACTGCCCCGCGCTCGAGCGCCGCGACCTCAAGCGCACCTCGTCCGCCGTGTGGCGCACGCCGCCCCACGCACACACACACACACACACTCCCACACTCCTAATAACTAACTAACACACCAGCACAGAACATTCAATACTACTGCATACAGAATGGCCACGGAATCACCCGCCTGAATCTAGCCGGCGCGGCGCGCAACTCCTTAGAGATCTTCTACTAAGATCTCTACCATGATTTGTTTCATCCGGAGATGGCGAGTGAATCGTTGGCCCGCGTACTGGTGCATACACATTTACAAGTATACAGACGTCCTCGCACGAACGCAAACATTGACACTTCATTCGAATTGTGTTCGAAATCGTACTTTTATAGACCGTGTCCGCCGTGTGGTAGACAAGAGCTCTTCAAGTTCGTGCCCGGCCCTCCCTGGGGGCAACAGACGGTTGGGCAACAAGAAACATTTAATTTGGTGGACCATATACCACATCTTAAACATGCGCACGCCCGAAAAACTCTGCACAACAAAACGGTGGCGTAGGGGACCCATTATGACATCTACTACTACTACTACCACAGCCTATATATGTATGTTAAGTCCCACTGCTAGACACAGGCCTCCTCTCATCCCAAGATAGTAACCTTCTTCATTTAACTGACTGAAAGTTCACTATCATTTGATAACAGTTATTAATTATGATTACAAAACGATAATTTCCATTTTTTTTTCATTTCAGATCTAACTTTCCCGATTGAAAAGTCAGTCGCAGGCGAACAATGTAAATAGTATTATGTATTTCCTATGTTAATTATAATATATCTTAATGTATATAGGCATCCGATCATCGTGTTAGCAGAAAGACGTCCACTGCTGGACACAGGCCTCCAAGGCTCGTATAAGCTCGACCAGTAATTCAGCAGATCTATCATCAAGGGTGTGCTACTTTTGCGCTTTATATAGCAACACTAAATTGACATATCAAGTGAGTCTGTGGGAGTTGTCAAATATACTACTTCAGCCTATTTGCGTCCCACTGCTGGGCATAGGCCTCCCATCATCATGAGAGGGTTTGGGCTATGGTCCCCACGCGGGCCCAGTGCGGACTTGTCAAATATAACCAGACTTATTTTAGAAGTTTTACAATTTCATAAGATGCCGTAAACAAGACTGAATAACTACTAGCATGGAGTTACGCTTACATTTTTAAGGTTATTGTTGCCAGGTGATTTATTTTTTCACTACGTAAGCTGCAAAATGGCGTCGTCTGTTGAATCACTAGTCTGACTAGTACATTTTATTAATTAGGAATGAAGCCATAACACAAGTTAAAGCTTGAGGCTGTTAAGTTGATCTTAAAATGATTTAGCCTGACTGATTTTAGAAATGTCA
Source organism: Aethes cnicana (assembly GCA_963971205.1). Lineage (NCBI taxonomy): Eukaryota > Metazoa > Arthropoda > Insecta > Lepidoptera > Tortricidae > Aethes > Aethes cnicana. Next base: position 1,010,531 of record OZ020296.1, on the reverse strand, counting down.
CTTAATGATTTGGAAGACGCTGCCTTGTTACTTTAACGTAATTTGTAAGGTGACATACGAAACTGACAAGTCATGCCTATAGCCAATAAAAAAGTAACTCGCATGTGAACGGTTACAAAATTAGATAAACTTGAGTTGCTATCTGAATGAATGAATTAGTAATTTTGTCTACACTCATATCATAATTCCTCTGACCGGTAGTAATGATAATGACATTCGTTATGACAGCGAGTTCTATCAAAGCCAATTTTTACCTATCTGTGGCCATGCAGTAAAGTTCATTTTATAAAATCGAATTCGGTGTTGTAATGACGTTCAAATTTCGAACATCTTCATTCAGACAGAGCGAAAGTTTGTTCCAAATCCAAATATAGGCTCTATTTAGTCTATGCTTTTAAAAATCGAATGTGAGACACTGACGTATTCGAACTGTGGCCATTGTGGACAGATTTAGAAGCATCTTAGAGGATTTATAAAATGAGTGTAGGCAAAGTTTCGTTAGGAACTATACATAATTAGGCCTTAAAACACTCATGCGATATTATTATGAAACTCGCCTCGCGGCTCGTTTCATCAAACCCCGCTCGTGTTTTAAGGACCTTTATTATGTAGCAGTTACATAAACTACTATTATCTTTTGACAACTTTTATCTCATTTTTGACTGTAAATGGATATGGATAAAAAGTTCAAGATTTACTATACTGATCTAGAAGTATCGAGTTCTTCATCCATAATAATTCATTTAAATCAAGTCGAAAGTTCAAATTTGTAACTAATTGTTATAGTTAATGTAATCATGTGTTAGGTAATGTTTATGTAGTTTTTAATATAGTTCGTTTTTGTGTATTTTATAATTATATAGTTTAGAATATTATGATTATAAATGCCTAAGCATTAAACAAGGCGTGGCTGGGGTCTGGATTCATTTTTAGTGTGTCAATTAAACGATTTGGGACGTTACAAATATAAAACGCGGTTTTTGAAAAACATTTTTTAATTTATTGCAAATTAAATTGCAATAACTACAAGTTTCCAACTTGAATTATATTACTATGAACTTCCAATGAATGCAGCGCCCCAATTGACGTATATTATAATTTAATATATGATGGTTGTCTGTGGAATGCTCCAACGCTGTGTAACGGTTTTTTTTATAAAGCAGCGAATATCGAAACTTGTTTTAGTTTTATTTTAGCTTCCTCATAACCTGAGTCCTGGGGTTTTGATAAACAGTTTGACATCTTATAGATGTTTTTGATGAAGAATTTGATTTGGTACAACTCTTACTTACGCAAGACAGTCTGACGCTAATATATATATATATATATATATATAATATATATATATATATATATATAATATATATATATATATATATATATATATGTGTGTGTGTGTGTGTGTGTAACCGCGTTCTCGAAAACGGCTGTAACGGTTTCGATGAGATTTGGTGTATATTTATTTATTTATTTAAACTTCTACAAAATGTATACAATTGGCGGACTTAATGCATAAAGGCATTCTCTACCAGTCAACCATAAGGCCAAACAGAAAGAAAAATGTGTAGGTGCATCAATATCAGAAAGAAACTACAGAAATACAAGGAAGATAACAAATAATTTCAAAAGAGGATAAATTTACATAAACGTACATAAAAATTATATAAAAGATAAACATACATTAACCAGCCGCGACCTGCTCAAACAAATGCTTACGCAGCATTCGCTTGAAGGAGAGCTTGTATAATATCTAGAGGTAGCGAATTCCAGAGGCGGATTGGCTGAAGGGTGAAAGAATTAGAAACAGAACCCGTGGAGTGAGGAGTGACGAGTTTAAGAGAACGAGAGGAACGTAGATCACGACCGGGACGAGGAGCATCGAAGATACATTTAGATTTGAGATAACCAGGAGTAGAAGGGTATAGGGGTTTTAGGGGGTGACAAATCGATCTAGCTACGTCTTATTTGGGAGAATTCATCTTTAGCTATTTTCACCCGAGCAACGCTCGGTCTCCCAGGTCCTTTGCATAAAGTACGATTTTCACTGAGCGGATTGAATTGCATACCGCCGAATCCGACGGATTTTTTATTCTCGAAGAAGTAAATTATATTACAATTTAGGGTTAATATTGCACAATATTCTTGAGGGCAGCGGCAGACGTATCAATGTTATTGCGCAATTTTATTGTAGGTCTAGGGCCGGCCTTTATAAGCTTTGTAATAAAACAAAATGTGATCTAAACGATACTTTTATTTTAAACTGCCACATCCTTAACAGGTTCAGACCAATATCCACATAGAGTACCAAGGAAGTGTTCAAAAATATCCACAAAAAGGTGTTGAAGCCAGCGAGTGAATGTGTGTAAATTTCTGTGAATAAATGTCAACACCCACCGAGGTAAGTCAGCAATATTAATGTACATTTCGCTATTGATTATGATTTTAAACGGGAGTAAATTAATATATTAAATAAAACGTTTTTTTTTGTAGTTAACTTCAAGTTAGTGTTTGTATCGGATAAACTCTGTAGAATAAGACTTCTTCCTATTCAAGATGGATACAAATTACTACAGGTATTTAATTCGGTCCGAATTAGTCTACGGACTATCGGATAGATCTGAATACAAAATTCCTCGCACCACTATCAAACACTAACTTGAAGCGGAGTACTCTTCAATTTACTCCAAAGCAGCAGCACCAGATATGATCTCAATGAGTTCCCTGGTGATGACGGATTGACGGGTCCTGTTGAATGTCAACCGAAGCTTGTCAATCATCTCTGCAGCATTCTTGGAGGCGTTGTCCATGGCAGTCATACGGGCTGACTGCTCGGAGCAGGCACCTTCTTTCAGAGCGTAGAACAGCAAGGAAGCCAGTGAGAATTCAGTGTAAGATTGAAGCACTTCAGAGTCGAGGGAATCGTACACAGTCAGTTTCGGAGCCTCCTGTAAAGAAAATGGTCAACTTTAGAACATTGTTCGATTTTTAGAGGTTCTTTAATAGTCTAACTCTAGCTAGATAAGTCTTGGTTGACCTAGCGCTTCTTATGCAGTGGGTGTTAGAATCCGGCTCGCACCGATGAGTTCACGTTTGTGCGAAATTCCATTCATTTACCACGGAGATTATTCTGTGAAGGAAAACATCGTGAGGAAACCTGCACACGTCTGCGAAGTAATTCAAAGATGTGTGTGACATCCCCCATCCGCACTGGCCCGGTGGGGACTGCAGCCCAAACCCTCTCGTTATAAGAAGACCTGTGCCCAGCAGTGGGACGCAAATAGGCTGTTTTGGTGGTAGTGGAATATTTCATTTCCCTATTCAAGCCGCGATATGGTGAAGTCTGTTATATTCCCTACTTTAATTAACTTAACCAACCTCGACAGCCTTCCTGCTGAAAAGCGGCAGGTTGGACTGCTGGTAGGAGACGACAGACTTGAACTTGTTGTAAATAATCTTGCCGGAGCCGAATTCATAGCCGGAGGTCAGCACGGCTGACGCCAGCTTAGCGGCGTCCAGGAAAGTGGGCGGCACACGACCGATCTGCAATGTAGAGTGTGGGATTAAATGGGCTATATTCGAAGTCTTAAATAGGGATCTCCTTGTTCACGTGTCAAGTTGAACTTTAAATCCAGCTGCTTAAAGTTCACGCGACGCGTGAGCGATCCTGTGGGGAAAAGGGAGATCCCTATTTAAAGACTTCGAATACAGCCCCAGTTGCTCAGGACTGCTAAGTTTGGGCAGAGACAATGTAATAATATAAGACTGGCAATCTCCTAACATTACGGCGTACATCGGAAATAGCCCGGGAGCCATACTTCGTCTGTACAGCGCCATCTAGATGTTGCTCATGGAATTCAAATTTGTATGCAGGCTACCTAAGCAGCGACATCTATTATCGCATTTGACACTTATTTCGGGCGTACGCCTCTGCCTCGAATTAAGTTGATAATGAAGGTAGGTATTTACCCCTAGATAACTCGTTTTATACTAGTTCACATTACACATATAGGGCCGGTTCCTATATCCACGTAACGCCTCGTTTTGCCTACGGACGGTTAAAATTTGACAGATTCTCTATGGAACAAATGTCAAAAATCAACCATCCGTAGGCAAAACGAGGCGTTTCGTGGATATAGGAACCGGGCCATAACGTATCACATTTTTAATTTGTTATCGAGAAGGAAATCCTTTAATTTTGATTTTATTAAATGGGCTGAAGTTTCACCCTAATGAGCGACCCCAATCTGTATATCCTGAATTTCTTTTAATAACTTTTCCAGCACGGGTTGCCACTAATAAACCCGGATTATTTCTGGTACCCACCTCGTTGGCTACGGAGATGATGTGTTTCCCATACAGCCGAGACAGGATAGCGCGCGCCTTATCCCCAACACAGATGACCCTGATGTTCTCTGCCCCGGGTTCGGCCAGACGGGTGCGGATTACCCTGGCCACTCCGCTGTGGATGCCCCCGCAGAGACCTGGGTAGGTACCATGATACAATATATTACTTCGCCAGGTATAGTAAAATAAATAAAAATAAAAAAGCCTTTAATTTCTGGTTTGCTTACTTACTATCATGCATATAAAACTTTATAATTAATCATCCTTCGCACCAGAACCTTCATCGGTAAAGGCCTCCAGAGTCCGCCCCAAATCTCTGTCTTGGGCCCTCCAAACCCTGTTGGGCCCCGCTACTTTTATAATATCTTCTGCCCAGCGGGTTACTGGTTGAGGTATGCCACTCCGCTATTCTCTAGTAGTGTGGGTGTCAACCGAACGTCATTCGCACTGCTGTGTGTTGCAAGTGGTGTATTAAAATAATCCCCGACCCCCATGTATCCTGTGAGTGTTTCATTAAATTATTACGTTCATTTGTTTTTAACTTGGCCCATTTTGTGTGCCTACACAGGTAAATGACAATTGTAATGCGCAAATAATTTATTTTGCATTGTAACAACAGAAAATATTTCCTTCGTTTTTGTTTTATTGCAATAAAGTGGCAACTCGACTTTGACGTACGGGTGTCACGCGACCTAGATCAATAGACCCTTTTTTCTTAGACCACCATGCTGAGAACCAACACCATCCCCAGTATTATGCCCAGCGCCATCTATTGATCGGGGCTATACGCACTAAGTGACATGACAACTATACAGACTCGCAACAGCGACATCTTTTGGCGAGTACCGAAACTAATTGTTCGAAAAGGGTACATGTAGTGAGGTATATTCGTGACCGCGAGACGGCGGCGGTGTCGAGAACATTCCTGTAATTGCGAGAAATGCATGTCTGTGTATACATGGTGGGTCAGATCCTATAGCAAATAATTAACCCACAGTATCGGCTATCGATTCTAAGTATATTGTATAGGTGTTTAATTTTTTTTAAGTTCCTATGTGAGTATCCTATGTTATTTCCGGGTTTCAAGTTTGAAACCCGGGAAATACCATAGGATACTTCTTATCCCTATATTTCCCACGGGAACGGGTTTTCCGCGGGTCAAACCAGTTTTTCAATGCTTCTATAACTGTGTATAGTATAATCGGGTACGCAAAATTCTAAGTCTACTTACCCCTGTCAGAGCTCATAGCAATGTACAGCTGTTTCGGCTCACTCTCTTCAGGAACAACCTGAGGAAATAAGCAACCATTACAATCAGGACACTAGAATATTAATTTAGATTAATACTAATTTGTTATTTTGACCTTTGGAGACACCTTACATCTCCAAAATTGACTAAGGAGACCATATACATCTCCTAAACTTGTGTTGTATGATATAATTTTAGAGACTGTGTACAACTTTAGAATACCTAGAGCCATATACAATCTCTAAACATTTGCGATTTTTATTATTATTTTTAGTTATACATATTTAGATAAGTACTGCCATTAATTAATATTTTCATTAATTTGTACCTAATATAAGACCATCTCTAAGATCTTAGATTTAAGTTTAAGTTAGTTACCTATATATGTATTTTTATACATATTAATGTAAATCTGTATATTAAAATTTTGAAAAAAGACCTTCTGTTGAGTTTGTTGCGGCGCTTCTTCTCAAGCAATGGGTTTAGGAAGCGCTGGTAAATTCATTTCTGTTAAATTCATTTAAAAGTGCCCAGATGTGGCCTATTTGCTGAATAAATATTTTCATTTTCAGAAAACTAGGGCAGGTTAGCAGGAGCTAGTAAAATATAAAATTTTATTTGTTACGGTTTCATTTTTTCAACTCTTGGTTCAAATAATAATCAACTTTGGTTGGAATTGAAAGTTATCAAACTTATTATTTTGGACTAACGTCATGAAAGCTTATTGGTAGGAAAGGATGTGATAAAAGCGAAATTTCTCAAAATCAACGCCACCACAAACATAATTTACGCAATGCACCTTATTTCAAAACAATAAAAAACATTCAAATTAATATTACATTGGAAACATTACAATATTTTTCAAAATACATTTCCATACCTCAACTTTGTCATAGAACTCGGTAGCTCCGACTCCATAGGGACGGGCAGCTTTAAGATCACGTTCGGCACGGGTGTACCTGACAATAAGATTTGTTATATTTTAGAACGAGAAGATATAAAGAGCATTGACATTTCCTAAGATACATTTGAACATGTGGTTGGAATACCTTCTTTTTTTATAGCTAAAGTTGACAAACGAGCACCTGCGAGCCACCTGATGTTAAGTGGTCACCGCAGCCCATGGACACCAGCAGATCAAAAAGAGGTACCAGTGTGTTGCCAACCTTGTAATTCACCGTACATTTGCCTCTTAATTAAAGGCACCTAAGTCGTATCTCGCTGGAAAAACCCCAGCAGAAAGTTCATTCCATATTTTGCAGGTACGTGGTAAAAATTACCACGTAAATCGCACAGTTGAGGACCGCCAGCCATCAAGATGGCAAATGCAAACCAAACTCCACATTTACACTCTATTTAAAGGAATCCATAAATTACATGAGGTGATATTGTTAACTTTTTCTGTTCCACTGTAATTCCTTGCAACCATTACCGGGTTGTTTCTCCATCTTATTGAAGGCCTATAATATTACCTAAGAGATTATAAAAATCATCATCATTTCAGCCGAAAGACGTCCACTGCTGGACATAGGCCTCCCCCAAGGCTCGCCACTCAGACCGGTCCTGTGCTACTTGCTTCCACCGGTTTCCCGCGACCTTCACGAGGTCGTCGCTCCATCTTGTTGGAGGCCTACCGACAGCTCGTCTCCCGGTTCGCGGGCGCCACTCGAGAAGTTTCCGGCCCCATCGGCCATCAGTCCTGCGAGCAATGTGCCCCGCCCACTGCCACTTAAGGCTCGCAATTCTTCGGGCTATGTCGGTGACCCCAGTTCTACTGCGGATATCCTCATTTCTGATTCTATCACGCAGAGAAACCCCGAGCATAGCCCTCTCCATTGCCCTCTGAGTGACTTTGAGCCTTCTTATGAGGCCCATCGTAAGCGCCCACGTCTCGGAACCATAAGTCATCACTGGCAACACACACTGGTCGAAGACTTTCGACTTGAGACACTGCGGTAATTTGGACGAAAAGACACTGCGAAGCTTCCCGAACGCTGCCCAGCCGAGTCGGATTCGACGATTGGCCTCTTTCTCGAAGTTGGACCTACCTAACTGGACTGTTTGTCCCAGGTATACATAATGGTCAACAACTTCGAGCGCAGAGCCTCCGATTATTACGGGAGTTGGCACAACATGGACATTAGACATAATTTTCGTCTTGTCCATGTTCATTTTAAGACCAACTCGATCGGAAACTCTGCTGAGGTCAGCGAGCATAATACTGAGGTCCTCCATGGTCTCAGCCATGACTACAATATCGTCGGCAAATCGAAGGTGAGAGATGTACTCGCCATTAACATTGATGCCTCGACCTTTCCAGTCCAGCACCTTGAAAGCATCCTCCAATGCAGCGGTGAACAGCTTCGGAGAGATCACATCTCCTTGTCTGACTCCCCGCTGCAGTGGAATAGGCTTCGTGGTCTGGTCCTGTAGTCGGACGGACATGGTGGCATTTTCGTACAAACACTTCAACACTTCGATGTACCGGTAGTCAACTTGGCACCTCTGGAGAGACTGCAGCACAGCCCAAGTCTCGATCGAATCGAAGGCTTTCTCGTAGTCCACAAATGCAAGGCAAAGGGGGAGGTTATACTCTTCGGTCTTCTGTACAACCTGCCGCAACGCATGTATGTGGTCTACGGTACTATAGCCCTTTCGGAAACCGGCTTGTTCGGGAGGCTGGAATTCGTCAAACCTGCGCGCGAGACGGTTCGTAATGACTCTCGAAAACAGCTTGTAAACATGGCTCAGAAGTGAGATGGGTCTATAATTCTTCAACAAGGTGTTATCACCTTTTTTGAAGAAGAGCACCACCACACTTCTGTTCCATGCTCGCGGCGTTCTCCCTTCATGAATGACGGAATTAAACAGCGTCTGAAGGGCCTTAAGGACTGGTTTACCACCCGCCTTCAGGAGTTCAGCTGTAATTCCGTCATCACCGGGGGCTTTGCCGTTCTTAAGCTGTTTGAGAGCCATACTAATCTCGTACAGGCTGACGTCCGGGATATCTTCGGTATAGTGTCGGGTTAATCTAGCTCTAGGGTCTTTAGCTGGATCAGCGACGGGTGTTCGGATTGTCGTGTATAACTGCCCATAGAACTTCTCGACTTCTCCCAACAGCTCCGGTTTGGATGAGACGATCCTGCCGTCTTCGGTCTTCAGTTTTGTCAATTGGCTTTGGCCAATAGACAGATCTTTGGCAAACACCTTCGAGCCTCTGTTACGCTCAATAGCCTTTTCAATACTGTTGGTATTGAATCGGCGTATATCACGCTTCAGAGACTTCGAGATCTGCCTATTGAGCTGCCGATAATGACTAGCGTCACCTGAAGACTGCAGAATCATCTCACGCCTCACCTCCATGAGCTTTAGGGTTGAGTCTGAGATTTTCTTGGTTCTTGTACGGCGGGTCTTGAAGAACTTGGACCCAACCGTATGGACAGCTTCCACAAACCCGTCGTTGTAATCGTCCACGTCGCTTTCTAGGCAAGCAAAACGGTTTTGGAGTTCGAGCTGAAAGCTCTCGGGGTTTTGGAGCTGGGCCGGTGCCGGGCGGAGCGTAGACTTTATCAGTCGAGATCTCTCAAGCTTCACTTGGATATTCAATGTGCCTCGTACCATACGGTGATCGCTCCCGGACTTAACCGAATTGATCACTGAGACATCATCGAATATCTGCTTCCTCGTCGACATGATAAAGTCTATCTCATTCCTCGTTACACCATCAGGGCTCATCCAGGTCCACTTTCTGTGCTCACGTTTCTTGAAGAAGGAGTTCATCATATAGAGTCCCTCCTTCTCCATGAAACCAGCCAGTAGGTGGCCCCGGTGATTCCTGCGCCCTACTCCAAATTGCCCCACTCTCAGCTCTTCACCGTCTTGTTTGCCTAGTTTCGCGTTGAAGTCCCCCATAACAACTGTGAAGTGAGTTCTGGAGCTATGCATGGCTCTGGAAATATCCTCATACATAGCCTCCACCTCATCGTCGGAGTGCGTCGAGGTCGGAGCGTAAACCTGTATAACCTTCAACGAATATCGTTGTGTTATTCTGAGTACAAGGCACGCTACCCTGGTCGACACACTCTCGATCTTCACCACATTATAAAAATACCTAAACCAAAATACAGTGATCATACAAATTTTAAGTTTTTGCAAGGGGTAATAATTAGAATTTTCAGGAACATGTGTATTATGTAGGTATTCAAAGTACAGTTCATTTCTCATACTATGAATGTACTTTGCATTCTAAATTCAAACTTTTCCAGAGATAGTAAATCAAACACTGGCTGGAAGTAGATTAACTTCAATTTCTTTTTTTCTAAATCATCATCACTCAACTGAACTTGTTTGAAATCAATGGGATAACTGCACAACAATGGAATATTGTTGAAATTACTATTTCTTTGATCTTTGACAGTGCAAGGGGAGTTATTCCAGAAATTGAAGTTATTCTTTATAGCTTACTTTGCAGCTGACACCATCTTCATGGATTTGGTGATTTTCTGAATGTTGGTTACGGACTTCAGACGCATGGAAATATGCTTCAGAGTAGCCATATTCCTGCTCGGCTGGTGACTGACCACCACAGCCGTGACCTGGGCGACTCCAGGCGCGATACGACCCAACATCTTGGAGGCTCTGAAAACGAAATCGGGCTCATAAAAATACAGGTTAGGTGCAGTTATGTAAGAATTTGACACTCTGCTCCGCCGACATTGAAACAACTTTCACGGATTGTTCACACTAGATCGTAACATAGTTGTATTTTACGAGTATTTTCACAAGAAATAAGGTATTTAGATAGTAAGTTACTAACTTTTATTGGATTTTTGGTCAAGTACACCCAGCCGACCGATAATGTCGCTGGCTGGAAACGTCGTTCGTGGATGGCCAGTGAAAAAAAAGGCAAATAAAACAAAACGTGCAAACAAAAGTTTTATTAAATAAAAACAAAAGAATAGTTATCACATGGTGTCTGTGTACTGTCTTGGTTAAAATATATAATACCTATTAATTGAGGATGTACATTTGAAACGAAATTAATTATTACACAGAAAAAAAAAAAATGTAAACGTCAAAAACAAAAAACTCTGCGTGGAACAGAACGATATTTCTGATAACGAGAGTTTATACGGCTAAATTAAGTAGTCCCCTCATCACAAAAATTTTCACCTTAGAAATACGCTCTTTTATTTTGTCAGCTTATTACCTAATGACTAATTTCTAGGTGTACTATCCATTATTTAAGATTTCCAGTTCTTTTGTTTTTATCCAATATACTTACGGAATTAACATTTTTCGTCATGCCGGAGCCCGATAAGAAAAACCCGCTAGTGAATCCAGAACAGATTCAGGAGCAGCCGACGAGAGAAATAACCCAAACAGACCATCTAAACAAGAAATTGTTGACTTCGCTTTTCAAGAGGTTGGATGAAGCAGATTCAACGGCATCCAAAATGTTGGAATCGGAAAATACGACGGAAGACGACGAATGGAAAGACTAAACGCATCAGTATTCTGTTTCTAGATTAAGATAAAATAACCTGTATTTACACAACTTTTTATGAAGTCAATGCTGTTTTATTTCTTGAGAAGCAACTTCCTTTGTTCCTTCCATTTTTTGCTCAAAGGGTCCTATCATTATGCCCTTAGGCAAAGATCTAATTCTGTATGTCAACAAGTGTCAAAACAAATGTAAACAGAGATTTCAAAAACAAGTAAGTTGGTGGTGGAATATAATCTTTAAACGAGCTAAAGTTGTATATCTCTCTGTTGATTTATTTATTTATACAAGCGATCTCGGAAACGGCTCGAAACTTTCAATATAGGGGTATACGAGGGCGACAAATCGATCTAGCTAGGTCTCATATCTGAGAATACTTGGTTTTAGCTATTTTCATCCGAGAAAAGGTCAGTCGCCCAGGTCCTAGGAATTATATGCCATCTATAGGGAAAGGTATAGGCCATCACTGCACTTAGTTGAAAGTTCTACTATTATAAATGCGAAAGTATCTGTTACCGCTGTACCAATTTGGATGGAATCTGATAGAGATAGTTGCTTCACATTTCTATTATAATATGAATAGGCAGGCTCTTCAGGAAAGAATTACAAATAAAACACACAAGAACAGTAACTTGAATAATATTTTTATTTCATTATGTACTACACAAGTTATGATGAGGAATGTTCTTATTTACATAGATTTCTTCCGTTTCATTAACTCCAATATAAATATCTGTTGAACATTTATAATACAGCATCCGAATTCATGGTCTACTCTAACGGCAACGGGACTGTAATACTGAACGAATTGTTGCGTTTCAAGCACAAGCTTCCATATTTATAAATAACACAAAACCTGCATTAAAAACTGTACACGGTAAAATTATGATTTATTATTGATTCTTTCTTACAGGAGGTAAATAATTTGTCAAATAGAATAGATATGCTACATAAAAATATAATTGTACACTTTGTAACAGATTGCAACTATGCGGGAGCGGCAGGATTCTGTACCGGCTCCTGTGAAACAAATAATAATAATATGAATAATAATAAATATACATAAAAACTCTTCTGTCACTCTGTAAACTGGCAACGCACAACTGAAACTACTGGTTGAAGAAAGCTGAAATTTAGCATGTAGGTTCCTTGGGGAGTTTAGCAGAGCACTAAGAAAGGATTTCCCGAAATTCCTACGGGAATGGGAAAAATGGGACCTACGCGGGAGTTGAATAACTAGTTTAACATAATAAGGGTCGGTTGATTCAAGCAGTTGACGGACTTCTAGTCGTTAAATATGGACGCCGAGCTGTCATTCCATACAGAAACGTCATTTTGCCCCATAGTAAAATATTTAACTTTAACTTAACGGACGGCTTGAATCAACCAACCCTAAGGTATAGACAAATCTCGAACGCGGCGATCTCGCGGCGTGTAGTAAGTGTGAAAAGGCACTAAGTCTATAAATTAGCTTGATTACCTCTCATACAGAAGGTCAGGGTTTCACTAACACTTATTATGTGAAATTCAATTGAAATTACCACTGAGTTTTTTTGGATAACGGAAAACATCGTTAGGAAACCTGCACGCACCTGCGAAGCAATTTAAAGATGTGCGTGGAGTTCCCAATCAGCACCGAGATCTGTGCCCAGCAGTAGGAGTAGGACGTAAATAGGCTGCTGTAACAGTAACTTTAATTTTAGATTATTTTTACCGGACTGCGCCAGAAGGAGGGTTATTTTATTTCAGTGTATGTTTACTTCTTTGGCACGCTCTGTAGCCTAAACGGCTTGATGGATTTTAGCTTGTGAGGTGTTTTGAGATTCAATAGACTGGGTATGTATCAAATGTTGGGTGAGTATCAAATGTTCATTTGCTGTCGGATTCTTTTTTTTTCAAAAGATCGAGTTATTTATTAAACTTGTGAGGTCAGTGCCCAGCAGTGGGACTTAAGAACTACTAGATACTTACCTATATAAGGTGCTAACAAATTAGTCACGGATATTTTTACAGCTGATAGTACTCGGCTCTCGAAGTACATTTAAGTATGAAACATCATTGGTTTTGTTATGTTTTTTTGGAGAAAAATAGGAAACAAATTTGCTACGTTAAAACACGCTGTTTAAGAACCTGCCGTTTTCCCGCCGAATTTTAATTATTTTTTTCCTTAATTATAGTTAAAAGTTAATTGTGTTTTAATGTAATTTATTATCTCTTAAAATATCCTTGACTAATTTGTTAGCACCTTGTATATTATAGTAGATACGTACCTAATATCGTTTAGTTGGCCTTCTCGATCATGTCGATGTTGATTTTATAGAACACGTAGGGATAATACTCGGCGGAGCTAAACCCGAGGCCGGCAAGCTCGGCGTTCTGTGGACAAAAATAAACGGTGTAATAAATGCAAACAAGTTTCGTAATGACAAAGAATTGGCTACATGACTGACTGACAAGTCAAATCAGATACTTTTTATGGAACGTCAAAATGCAGCTTTCAGTCAAAGTCAAAAACAATTTATTGCATAAGCTCAAGTCAATAAAGATAAAAATGAACATATAGTGAAATCTAGTGTATATAGTGTAGTGTAGTGTATATATTGAAGTGTCTGGTAGGTACTATAGTGTAATGTAATGTAATATAGTGAAGTGTAGCGTACATAGTGAAGTCTAGTGTATATAGTGTAGTGTAGTGTTATATTGAAGTGTCTGGTAGGTACTATAGTGTAATGTAATGTAATATAGTGAAGTGTAGCGTACATACTGAAGTCTAGTGTATATAGTGTAGTGTAGTGTTATATTGAAGTGTCTGGTAGGTACTATAGTGTAATGTAATGTAATATAGTGAAGTGTAGCGTACATAGTGAAGTCTAGTGTATATAGTGTAGTGTAGTGTTATATTGAAGTGTCTGGTAGGTACTATAGTGTAATGTAATGTAATATAGTGAAGTGTAGCGTACATAGTGAAGTCTAGTGTATATAGTGTAGTGTAGTGTTATATTGAAGTGTCTGGTAGGTACTATAGTGTAATGTAATGTAATATAGTGAAGTGTAGCGTACATAGTGAAGTCAAGTGTATATAGTGTAGTGTAGTGTTATATTGAAGTGTCTGGTAGGTACTATAGTGTAATGTAATATAGTGAAGTGTAGCGTACATAGTGAAGTCCAATATAACACTACACTACACTATATACACTTAAGTGTCTGGTAGGTACTATAGTGTAATGTAATATAGTGAAGTGTAGCGTACATAGTGAAGTCAAGTGTATATAGTGTAGTGTAGTGTTATATTGAAGTCTAGTGTGTATAGTGTAGTGTAGTGTTATATTGAAGTGTCTGGTAGGTACTATAGTGTAATGTATAAAATATTGAAGTGTAGCGTACATAGTGAAGTCTAGTGTATATAGTGTAGTGTTATATTGAAGTGTCTGGTAGGTACTATAGTGTAATGTAATGTAATATAGTCAAGTTTAGCGTACATAGTGAAGTGTAGCGTACATAGTGAAGTGTAGTGTACAAAGTGAAGTGTAGCGTATATAGTGAAGTGTCTGTCCGTACGTCGTTGGCCCCGTGCGCCTGCGCGGAGTGGTCGAGGTGCGCGTACAGCTGCTGCAGCACGTCGCGCAACTTCTTGGTACTTTTGCGCGCCGGCACCAACACTGATGCTTGGAAGTTCACCGGTAGACCGTATCTGAGGGGGATAAGGGTTAAATTACAATGGCATGTCGAAGATTTTGGAGAATAGAGTTAAGTAGGTAAATAGGTTTTTGGAACACCAAAAAATGCAGTTCTTGAATAATTTAATGACCACTAGCCTCTGCCCGCGCCTTCGCCCGCGCGAACTTCGGTTATCGCGTTCCCGCACGATCTATGCGTTTTTCCGGGATAAAAAGTAGCCTATCTATGTCCATTACCGGCTCCAACTGCCTACCTCGATACCAATTTTCATCTAAATCGGTCCAGCGGTTTAAGCGTGAAGAGGTAACAGACAGACAGACAGACATTCACATTTATTGACAAACAGGCAGACGGCCCACCTGATGGTAAGTGATCACCGCCGCCTATACATTTGTAACACCAGAGGCATCACCAATGCGTTGCCGATCTCAAAGAGAAATAATATTACTATGGAGTTATAGTATAAATCCAAAGTAATATTATTTTATAAAATTGTATAAATTTTATACAATTTGACTATGGCAACTACTTAATCACTTAAGGAGACCTGCACGTTAAATACTACGTCGGAATTCAATGATGAGATGATGGTGATGATGATAGATGACGATAGTGATGATGATATACCTGAGCACAGACTCCACGAAAACGCGTAGAGCCTTCACGTGTATCCAGGCGCAGAAGCACTCTGAAAAGTTCACTTTCAACCACCGGACCAGCGGACCCTGTGAGAAAATACAATTAAATAGGTACATCATTGTTAAGACACAGCTAGGGCGGACACGGCCTAGAAAAGAAAGATTTGATTGATTGATTGATTAAAATGATTGGAATACCACGCGGATACTTGGTAACGGATTTTGATATACATGGTGGGCAGAGATGTGACTTATCTAAGATACAAGTATCTGAAATACAGATACAAGATACAAAATACGTATCTTGTATCTGTATTTGAAATACTTTTTTCAATGTATCTTGTATCTTTTATCTAAATACCTTTTGTTTGGTATCTTAGTATCTTGTAAATACTTTGGCTGTTAAAATACTTTTACATCACCCTTGGCCATAAAGTGGGATTTTCTGTCCGCTACAGGGAGAGAAAATCTCACTTCTTGGCCAAGGCAAGACTTAAAACTTTTGACAAACCAGGGGCGGTAATTCGTAAAGCCCCAGATCGCATATTTACGGCCCTCACCGTCGGTTCGGGCCACAGAAACCTGCGATCTGGGACATTTACGAATTCACTACCCTAGGTCTGTAATGTACTTAATAGTACATTACAGACCTAGGGTGGTGAATTCGTTCGTTACTAATGTAATAGTTGTTGTTGTTGATCAGGAACGATCATAAGCTCACTCACAGCGCCAACGCTAGTAAATAACTGACAAACTTTGTTTAATTAGGGAATCATGTCCTGTTCATGGCAGTAGTATTAAAAGTGTACTTATTACCTCAATGGCTCTGTCAAAATTATTGTCAAATGTCACTTTGACGTTTTTACTGACCGCGCCCGTGCCTTCAGTTCTGCCCCTGTGGAGCGACTCTTCTCTTATGGGGGGTATGATTATGAGGCCTCATCGAAAGAAAATGAGCGACAAAATGTTCGAAGAAATGGTTTTACTTAAAAGTCTCAATTAAAACTTGGAAAATGAAACATTTCAACAATAAACTATGATTGAATTAAATGTGTTTTCTTACAATCTTACAAAAGTATTTTTATCTTTAAAAAGTATTTGGAAGATACGTATTTTGTATCTAGTATTTCAGATACCATTAGAGAAAGTATTTGTACTTATTTATGCTTAATTATGAAGTATCTTGTATTTTGTATTTCAGATACTTTATACAGGGTATCATGTACATCTCTGATGGTGGGTCAGAAAATATGGCAAATAAATCAAATAAGTAACCCACAGTATCGGCTATCGATTCTAAGTATATTGTATAGGTCTTTAATTTTTTTCGAGTTGGTAAAAAAAAAAGTTGTAATGGGATTGGTTGTGTGAGCGACGCCTGAATCCTATACAAAATGTTTTTTTTACCAACTCAAAAAATTTTTAAGACCTATACAATATACTTAGAATCGATAGCCGATACTGTGGGTTAATTATTTGCCATATTTTCTGACCCACCGTGTATAATATATAACACATAGTCCAAATATACTTCATTCATATGTACGCATATCACATCACATACATATTCACTCACATTCATTACACTGTCACACATTATAAATGTAAAGTATAGGTATGTATGAGTTTTTTCAAGTTATTACTTACTTGCTTAAGTTTTACATAAATAAGTTTTTTCTTTATTTTATAAGCTAATCACAACCTCAACCATTTCAAAACTGAAATTCTGCGACAGTTAATTTAATTTAATTTATAAAACTAATTAATTTTAATTTTTACTAAATTCAAAAGCATTTTTCTTAACTTAATGTAGCTCATGTCATACACTGTCATTGTTATGTACTCCGTAATTGTCGTATATATCAGAATTGTCTTTGTTTTCATGTTGTTTACTACTACTAAAGTGTTATGTATACGATGTGGCTGTACTTTTAAATAAATAAATAAAATAAATAAGCGAATAAATCGTCGGTCCTCGGGGTTCGTGGCAGAATATCAGTGATCCGCTCGCCCGGGCGGAGCTACACACTGAGCCATGGCCCATTTGCGCTGTTGCAACGCACTATGTGCTTGTATTTGTAGATGTTGTTTCTATGTTTCTGTTATGTGAATGATCATTTCATTTATTAAAGGAACATATAAATACCAGAAAGAATATCCACAACATGCTTCGTCAAATAGAAAACACCGTAGGTAATCCACAACACGCTTCGTCAAATAACAATCTCAAACACAACTCAAGAATCCGTAGCATACTTCGTCAAAAACACAAGTAGAAATAAATAAATAAAATACATAACACACGCCCATCAACCATCTAAACCTCTGTTCTGGACCGCACCTAATTCAAATGTCCCCATCACACCCGCTGCATTGCCACTCTGAATCGCAATGGACATCTGCTGAACCAGCCACGTCGTTTTCTGTTATTATTTAAAATCTAAGTTGTGCATGTAACATTTATGTAAAACTAGATACATGTGCATTTGTAACGGGCAAATAAACGATTTATCTATCTATCTATCATAAAACTTTATTAATTTCCACAATTTACATGGTACAGATATAATTAAAATGTAAGGTTTAAAAAACATGCAATTAAAACTAGAATTAAAATTAAAATCCTTCAGTGATTTTGACAAAAAAAGACAATCAACAAAATTTGTGGTGCATTCGAACGCAATTCGAATGAAGTGTCAATGTTTGCGTGCGAGGACGTCTGTACACTTGTAAATGTGTGTGTACCAGTACGCGGGCCAGTGATCCACTCTCCATCTCCGAATGAAACAAATGACGGTAAGGGCGAGTTGGGCGCGAGTTGCGCGCCGGATAGATTCAGGCGGGTGATTCCGTGCCCATTCTGTATGTAGTACTATTAAATATTCTGTGGTTAAGAGCTACAGTTCTTTATTACTAACTAGCTGACCCCGCGGACTTCGTACCGCCTTAGTTTTTTTTTATAAACCTCACGGAGCCCGAGACCTTTCCAACGAATGCAAAACCGTGGAAATCGGTTCGTGCGTGCTGGAGTTATAGCGTCAGGAAGGAGAACCCGACTTATTTTTATATAGTAGAATATAGTTCCTGACGGCGACTTCGCCCGCGTGGAATTCGGTATGAGAAGTGTGTGTCTGTCAGTGTGTACGTACGAACTGCTTCTTCTTGTCGGTGACCAGCTTGGTGATCTCGTTCTTGCCGGCGGCGAGGTCGCTCTCGTTGTATGAGAGGTGTGTGTCTGTCAGTGTGTACGTACGAACTGCTTCTTCTTGTCGGTGACCAGCTTGGTGATCTCGTTCTTGCCCGCGGCGAGGTCGCTCTCGTTGTATGAGAGGTGTGTGTCTGTCAGTGTGTACGTACGAACTGCTTCTTCTTGTCGGTGACCAGCTTGGTGATCTCGTTCTTGCCCGCGGCGAGGTCGCTCTCGTTGTATGAGAGGTGTGTGTCTGTCTGTGTGTACGTACGAACTGCTTCTTCTTGTCGGTGACCAGCTTGGTGATCTCGTTCTAGCCGGCGGCGAGGTCGCTCTCGTTGTATGAGAGGTGTGTGTCTGTCTGTGTGTACGTACGAACTGCTTCTTCTTGTCGGTGACCAGCTTGGTGATCTCGTTCTAGCCGGCGGCGAGGTCGCTCTCGTTGTATGAGAGGTGTGTGTCTGTCTGTGTGTACGTACGAACTGCTTCTTCTTGTCGGTGACCAGCTTGGTGATCTCGTTCTTGCCGGCGGCGAGGTGGCTCTCGTTGTATGAGAGGTGTGTGTCTGTCAGTGTGTACGTACGAACTGCTTCTTCTTGTCGGTGACCAGCTTGGTGATCTCGTTCTTGCCCGCGGCGAGGTCGCTCTCGTTGTATGAGAGGTGTGTGTCTGTCAGTGTGTACGTACGAACTGCTTCTTCTTGTCGGTGACCAGCTTGGTGATCTCGTTCTTGCCCGCGGCGAGGTCGCTCTCGTTGTATGAGAGGTGTGTGTCTGTCAGTGTGTACGTACGAACTGCTTCTTCTTGTCGGTGACCAGCTTGGTGATCTCGTTCTTGCCGGCGGCGAGGTGGCTCTCGTTGTATGAGAGGTGTGTGTCTGTCAGTGTGTACGTACGAACTGCTTCTTCTTGTCGGTGACCAGCTTGGTGATCTCGTTCTTGCCGGCGGCGAGGTCGCTCTCGTTGTATGAGAGGTGTGTGTCTGTCAGTGTGTACGTACGAACTGCTTCTTCTTGTCGGTGACCAGCTTGGTGATCTCGTTCTTGCCCGCGGCGAGGTCGCTCTCGTTGTATGAGAGGTGTGTGTCTGTCAGTGTGTACGTACGAACTGCTTCTTCTTGTCGGTGACCAGCTTGGTGATCTCGTTCTTGCCCGCGGCGAGGTCGCTCTCGTTGTATGAGAGGTGTGTGTCTGTCAGTGTGTACGTACGAACTGCTTCTTCTTGTCGGTGACCAGCTTGGTGATCTCGTTCTTGCCGGCGGCGAGGTCGCTCTCGTTGTATGAGAGGTGTGTGTCTGTCAGTGTGTACGTACGAACTGCTTCTTCTTGTCGGTGACCAGCTTGGTGATCTCGTTCTTGCCGGCGGCGAGGTGGCTCTCGTTGTATGAGAGGTGTGTGTCTGTCAGTGTGTACGTACGAACTGCTTCTTCTTGTCGGTGACCAGCTTGGTGATCTCGTTCTTGCCGGCGGCGAGGTGGCTCTCGTTGTATGAGAGGTGTGTGTCTGTCAGTGTGTACGTACGAACTGCTTCTTCTTGTCGGTGACCAGCTTGGTGATCTCGTTCTTGCCGGCGGCGAGGTCGCTCTCGTTGTATGAGAGGTGTGTGTCTGTCAGTGTGTACGTACGAACTGCTTCTTCTTGTCGGTGACCAGCTTGGTGATCTCGTTCTTGCCGGCGGCGAGGTCGCTCTCGTTGTATGAGAGGTGTGTGTCTGTCAGTGTGTACGTACGAACTGCTTCTTCTTGTCGGTGACCAGCTTGGTGATCTCGTTCTTGCCGGCGGCGAGGTCGCTCTCGTTGTATGAGAGGTGTGTGTCTGTCAGTGTGTACGTACGAACTGCTTCTTCTTGTCGGTGACCAGCTTGGTGATCTCGTTCTTGCCGGCGGCGAGGTCGCTCTCGTTGTATGAGAGGTGTGTGTCTGTCAGTGTGTACGTACGAACTGCTTCTTCTTGTCGGTGACCAGCTTGGTGATCTCGTTCTTGCCGGCGGCGAGGTCGCTCTCGTTGTATGAGAGGTGTGTGTCTGTCAGTGTGTACGTACGAACTGCTTCTTCTTGTCGGTGACCAGCTTGGTGATCTCGTTCTTGCCGGCGGCGAGGTCGCTCTCGTTGTATGAGAGGTGTGTGTCTGTCAGTGTGTACGTACGAACTGCTTCTTCTTGTCGGTGACCAGCTTGGTGATCTCGTTCTTGCCGGCGGCGAGGTCGCTCTCGTTGTATGAGAGGTGTGTGTCTGTCAGTGTGTACGTACGAACTGCTTCTTCTTGTCGGTGACCAGCTTGGTGATCTCGTTCTTGCCGGCGGCGAGGTCGCTCTCGTTGTATGAGAGGTGTGTGTCTGTCAGTGTGTACGTACGAACTGCTTCTTCTTGTCGGTGACCAGCTTGGTGATCTCGTTCTTGCCGGCGGCGAGGTCGCTCTCGTTGTATGAGAGGTGTGTGTCTGTCAGTGTGTACGTACGAACTGCTTCTTCTTGTCGGTGACCAGCTTGGTGATCTCGTTCTTGCCGGCGGCGAGGTGGCTCTCGTTGTATGAGAGGTGTGTGTCTGTCAGTGTGTACGTACGAACTGCTTCTTCTTGTCGGTGACCAGCTTGGTGATCTCGTTCTTGCCGGCGGCGAGGTCGCTCTCGTTGTATGAGAAGTCGCGGACCACGAACTTGCGCTCGCGAGCGTGCAGCTTGAACTCGTCGATCACCTGTTGCCAAATAAAATAGTACATTTTGGTGCTAGTGCGAAAATATCGTCACGGGACAACATCAGCGACGAGTGTAAATAACAATTATGACAATAGGGATGACGACAGGGTGAAGAAATCGAAATTCTAATTAGTCCGTCAGTCGGGTAATAAAAAAATATTAGACACGTATTTTTTGTTTTAACAAATTAACAAAGTATGACAAGTTAAAACGCATTAAAGTTGGAGAGTGGGGGCTAGCTACGTCACCGTTAGGTATAAATCGTACCTAACCGTGACGTCACGCGACATTTCAACTCAATATATCTCCGTATAAGTTTGATTACGTGAAAAAAGAAAAAATACGTATCCAATACTATTCAATAATCTTCCTGATAGGCTAAGGAAAAAAAAGTTGTCGTCATCCCTATTCGAAATTCGAAATAATTTATTCAGCAAATAGGCCTCATCCTCACTTTTAAACGTAATTTAAGTATATATAAAAAAAACATAAGAATCCAGTTTAACGTAATACAAATACTTATGAGATTCATAAACTAATGAGAATACAGAGTACTTATCTAAATATAGCAAAAAATTCAATAGAAACCCTTCATTTACCTGATGACAAATAGATATTTATAGGTCCAAAAGCCGTGGTGGCCTAGTGGTTCGACCTACCGCCTCTCGTGCCGAGGATCGTGGGTTCGATTCCGGCTCGCACCTCTAAGTTTACTTACATGCGAAATTCAATTTGAATTAACCACGAGCTTTTCGGTAAACGAAAACATCGTGAGGAAACCTGCACGCATCCGCGGAGTGATTCAAAGATGTGTGTGAAGTCCCCAATCCGCACCGGGCCCGCGTGGGGACTATAGCCCAAACCCTCTCATGATGAGGGGAGGCCTGTGCCCAGCAGTGGGACGCAAATAGGCTGTAGTAGTACTAGTCCTTACCTTCTTGAATAGGGTGACGGTGAACAGGCCATAGTCGCCATCTTGATGGACCAATTGCGAGGAGCGCGGGACGATCATATCCGTGATCTTCTCGTAGTGGGCGTTCCAATCGTTGAACAGTGCCCTGGAACAAAATAATACAAACAATAGTACATTCAAGATTTTTAGGTCGCGGGAACGCGGTGGATGCGAGTGGCACAGAACCGGTCTGAGTGGCGCGCCTTGGGGGAGGCCTATGTCCAGCAGTGGACGTCTATCGGCTGAAATGATGATGATGATGATGATGATGAATAGTACATTTTGATGCAAGTGGGAACATAGAGAAATGATACAAGAAGAGTGGCAGAGACTATACAGTAGTGCGTGCTCCGAAACCCGGGTTAACACTAGATCGACATCTAGCGTCTAGTGGCTGAACCCCGATTACCCGACCTTTTAGCAGTTGCTACCGCTACTTGGCCGTTAATTGCCGTGGTGGCCTAGTGGTTCGACCTACCGCCTCTCATGCCGAGGGTCGGGGGTTCGATCCCGGCTCGCACCTCTAAGTTTACTTATGTGCGAAATTCAATTTGAATTTACCACTGAGCTTTTCGGTGAAGGAAAACATCGTGAGGAAACCGGCACGCATCTGCGAAGTATTTCAAAGATGTGTGTGAAGTCCCCAATCCGCACTGGGCCCCCGCGTGGGGACTATAGCCCAAACCCTCTCGTGATGAGAGGAGGCCTGTGCCCAGCAGTGGGACGCAAATAGGCTTTAGTAGTAGTACCCCTACTTGGAGCTAGATGGCGAGCCGAACTAGCTATACTTAGCGTCTACTGTTCCAATAAAGGCGGCCTTGTCAATGTCTAGGGTAACTATAACGACTACAGTGCATGTAAATGTTTTATGTGACTATAACAAATGCAAAGTGACAATGACTACGACGACTATAACAACTTAACTAACGATGACTATAACGATTACAGTGACAACGACTACAACGCCTAAACTAACAATAACTACGACGACTATAACGGCTTCAGTGACTACGACGACTATAACGGCTACAGTGACTACGACGACTATAACTGCTAGTGTCTAAAATAATACAATGATAATGACTATGACTACGATTACTATAACAACTAGTGACAATGACTATAACGATTACAGTGACAACTACTACAACGCCTAAACTAACAATAACTACGACGACTATAACGGCTACAGTGACTACGACGACTATAACCGCTACAGTGTCTAAAATGAGTACAGTGATAATGACTACGACTACGATGACTATAACAACTAGTGACTATGACTACAACGACTACAGTGACTACTTACTTGGGCACGATGACGAGCAGCGTGGCGAGGTACTCGCTATCCAAGATGAAGTGTTCTTTCTTCACGAGCTCCGTCAAGTTGCGAGTTAGGAGACTTCCGCTGAAATATGAAACATTAAATTAAATTTGAAGCTGTTTGAAATAATCATATATTTATTTATTTAAACTTCATAGCAAATTAGTAGAAACTAATACAAAAAGCGAACGGAATGCCATATTAGTATGTGAATTGTGACTACGACTCAAAATTCAAAGTTCAATCGTTTATTCAGCAAATTGGCTACATAGGGGCACTTTTACACGTCAGAAAAAGAATTTACCAGCGCTTCCTAGACCCATTGCGTGAGAAGAAGCACCGCAACAAACTCAGCAGAAGGCTTTTTTTTTCAAAATTTCCACATAAGTAGTTACAAATTACATTTTCATTACATACTAATCATCATAACAACAATATTGATAATAAACTAGGTCTTGTTTTTAGGTACCGTTGTAGTAGTCACTTTGTACTACTACAACGGTACCTAAAAACAAGACCTAGTTTATTATCAATATTGTTTTTATATTCGTCATTGAAAGACTTTTAGGTAGACTATGAAACCCACTCTCTCTTGATGAAAGAGGCCTGCACCGAAATAATATAGCGGTTATATTGTCGATTTGCCTACCCCAACGGGACACAAGCGTGAGTGTATATATGCATGAACTGCTGCTAATACCGACTTACGTCTGTTTCTTCTCCAAGTTCTGCAGATTTCCCTTGAGTGCGTTGTAGGCGGATGATTTTCCTTTCAGGTCTGCGTCGATTTGACCAACCTGAGGGAAAAACAATTGTATTCCGATAAGGGAGTGAGGCTGTGATATGACAAGCAACACAGAATACGAACACGTAATTCATTTGCAAACGCATTATCTAATATATATTTTTTTTATCAGACACAAGATCCATTGGTTAAAAAATATACATTGTCTAAGTTAATCTAACACCGGCAATCGTATAAAGGCCTCCACGATGTGTTGCAAGCTTGCCTAGTTATTAGGTCCCAATGGGGGCTATCGCGTGTGAATTTGCCACTAGAGGCGCTAGTGTCGCGTGAGGTCCAATAACATTCACTTTTCACTGGTTTTGGCGGGCTTCGTGATATAAATCATAATTTCTTTAATTTACCTGTTGAAAAGTGATCTCCTTCGTGAAATTATCGCAAATATGGATTATTTGGCTATGAATGTAAACGCTTTGAAAAAATAAAACGGAACTGCACAACATTGCGCCATAGTAACTCGATATGATGATAGTCATTTATCATTAATAAATTTAATGAGATTCAAGATTGAAAACTTTGTTTCGGCGCCGATCTTATAAAGTCGCCTTTGACAGCTATACCTCTGGACCTTAGTCAACAGCGGCGCCAACTGGTGAGCAAAGAAACGATAGTCCCCATTACAGACAAACCGTAATTAAATATCTTGTCTTTCCATTTTGGTTACCTTCTGTTATACCGGGTGCGGCCTGTAATAGGAGCAAATTTTTTTGACAATGATGCCTCAGAGTGTCCGTAGTTACCTCGACCTCATCCGAATGCTCCAAGTACTTTAAAATCGGAGCTAAAGTAATTTAAAGTTACAATCCACTGTCAATGTACTTCAAATTACTGAAAACAATCATTTATGAATGACAATGTCAAATATTACGGCTAGGCACAATAAATATATTTGCAATACATTGCGGGCTTGATTAATTTTGTTAGAAAATAACGGAAAAATATTTTTTAATTAAAATTAATTGAAACTATTTGGACTTAATTACTGATGAGTTAAAGGGTCTACATTCAAATTTTTTGCTCCTATTACAGGCCACGCCGTGTATTTTGATTACTGTAATATCGTTAATTTTTTTTTTAGTTTCCTATTCAGAGGCATTCCATCTTAGCCCTCAGGGTAGGCAACGCATTTTCAATATTAGGTTTTTTGGTTTTCTTCCAATAACAAATGAAGGTAAGGTGGAAGGTAGGTCCAGCAAAACGTTGTGACGATATTTTACCCACAGAATCAGCTATCGATTCTAAGCATGTTTGGTTTGGGGGTGATTTTTTTTTTCGATCAAGTCAAAAAGAAAATTAGTATTTCCCACTTGACCCATTGACCCACTATGGGATTATGGTGTGAGCGATACCCGAATCTTAAAAACCTAAAAAAGATTAGCTTATCTTAGAATCGATAGCTGATTCCGTGGGTCATAACGTCATATAGTCACAACGTTATGCTTGATCCCGTTTATGTATTCCTTCGGCCGGATCTCCTACTTCTGATGGACGGACATGTCAACTTACCTGTTTGCTGATGATATCAGCGATGTTCCTCAGGCTCTGCTTTATTGGGTACTTGGCCATATCCCACTGGAAACGGGTGAGGTAAGTCGGCAAGTCGCCTGCAAACGTACGGACAATCAGCGTTTTATATATAGCTAACGGGCGAGAAGACAACTTGAGGATCAGTGGTTTATATAGCTAAATGGTTTATTCAGGGTGGGACAGCGTTCAGACAAGTGTGAACTCAATAGAGTATAATTGGTTGATGCCTTTACTTAGATTGTTGAATTTATTTTGTGGTACTTTTCTAGAATATTTTAATAATAAGTGAGGTTATTATTTGACTTTGAAATTGATCAGGGAATAGTTGTGTCACAAACACAACAGATTCTTGTCTATTTAATAATAAAATAACAATTGATTGAATTTTTTGAGGGCTTATCACTGCAGAATGGATCTTTTTGTTGTAACAGTTATTATTTTGTCGTGTTTGTGATTGTTAAAAAGGTTTATAAATATATTTCACTAACACGTGACATAAAGCTTGTCTCGAGGTTTCAATGCTGCGCTAATTCTGAATGGAATAACAGGAATACAGGTGGCACAGGTAATTACTTATAATGAAATTTTCAATTTATTCACCGTCATACATGTTGCATGACGTAAAATAAATAATAATTATAAAATATCTAATTATTCAATAATTTAAACTTCTCGAGTCTTTTGAATGCTTGAAGTGCGATTTTAAGTTCCACTGATATAAGTAACGGTTTAAAATTAAATAGATAACCTAATACGTTCATCTACATATCTAGACATATCTAATCTAGGTATTGTAGAGCACCAACTTTACTATTTATCTTAAAGAAAAATAAAACATGAAATTAAAAATACACTATTTTTGGGGCTACTTAATGCATGCAACATGTACGATATACTTATTAAAAGTAGGGCCTAAAGGAAAAGGTACACAAGTACGAAAACCACGTTTTTCACTTTTTTCACGAAAGCTTCTAAAACTGAAAAAAAAGCTTTAAAAAATAGCAATTACACACACCATGCGTCATACATGGAAAACAATTAAAAAAAAACTATAAATATTTAAGTTTCATAGCTACAGCATGCATACATATATATAGCCATGCTTTCATACATCTACTTTATGCAAATGCGGATTAAACATATTAAAATACATACCATGAGTTTTTAATAATAAAATACAATAAGAATTCTTAAACCAATTTCAAACGCGTTTAGTTTGTTTAAAATATTTCACCTTTTATTACAGTACAACTTAACAATATCCCACATTTAGCAGTCGCATTTTTTATTCTCAGACTTTGATGTGTTCAAGATAAAGTTACAAGTTTATTTTTACATTTATTGTAAAAGAGAAACTTCAATGAAAATAAATGTAAAATATTATTTACATCACCCTTGGCCATAAAGTGGGATTTTCTGCCCGCTACGCGGAGAGAAAATCTCACTTCTTGGCCAAGGCAAGACGTAAAACTTTTGACAAACCACGGGTGGTAATTCGTAAAGCCCCAGATAGCATATTTATGGCCCTCACCTTCGGTTCGGGCCACAGAAACCTGCGATCTGGGACATTTACGAATTCACCACCCTAGAGGTCTGTAATGTACTATTAACCACATAGTAAACAAATAGCAAATCTCGCTTTGAAAACTGTTTGTACCAGCCTATTTGCGTCTCACTACTGGGGACAGACCTCCTTTCATCACGAGAGAGTAAAGAAAGACTGTTTATACAAATCGCCTAAATATTTGTTATTGATTTAGTAAAAGCGGTATACACGAAGATCCATGCAAGAACCTTGTTTGTTCATTCAAAAATAATATTGGCACACAAAGGTTTTTAATAGACAGTTATTTTTAATTTACGGTATTTACACTGTAAATCAGTCTAATGTTTATAGTGTTTATTCGATTTCAAGGTTACAATGAAGTTTTTATGGTTTTAATATTACTCTACAGCAACATTTGAAGTAGGGATTCCAGGTGATGTGTAGTAACTCTAAAATATATATTTATAAATATAGTGTACTTTGTGTAATAAAATTAAAAAAATAAAGTACAGTGTTAAAAAAACATAAATGCAAAAAAAAAACTTATAAACGAAAACAACTAAAGCTAACATAGGTGTTTTAGCTGTTGGTGAAGTTTTATATTTCAAAACTTCACTTTATTTCTACAATAATATTATTATACTGTTATTATTTAAAGCGACATTGAAAAGTGTCAAATAGACGCATATTTTTAAATATGGCCATCTAGTATCAGCGTCAAACGAAATTTTTACAAACCCATGACAAAATCAGTATTATGATAGTCACATAATCATCTCATTTATAACAGCAATAGAAAAAAAAAAAAATTATAAATTTAGTATGGCGCTTGATAGCATATAAAATACGGCCAGCGCAAACTGCTTACCAAAACATATAAAAAAAGTCACACGATCCGAGAGCTGTCAAATACACAAACACACTTTCCAAAGTACTATAAAGGAAAACAGACTCTTTAAATTTGCAATATGCACAATTTCAAATGAGTGTGTGTCAGTCAGCTCACTTTTCGTTTTTTTATTATTTGTTTCAATAAAGTAGTAGTAGTAGTAGTTTCAATAAATGACGTTTATGTCAGCCCACTTATAGTATATAATTAATTGTAATCACTGCCTCAAAATTAGACATTAAATAAAATAGCAGGGAGCGCTGTTCGTAGGGAGTTGCAACCCACAGGCTGGGGCGAAAGGGTTCTTTTTGGATCGCAGGTTTTGATCGTTGATGCCTTGAAAATGGTCCCTGTTCTATTGAAAGTGAAGAAAAAATAGTGCCTTGTAGAGGTTTATATTTTTAATACTTGACCAAGGATATGCAAGATATCGTATGCCATTTTACGTTTTTTTTTTCATTTATTGACAGGTTGAAAATATAATATTGCCAACATTGGCGTAATGAGCTTATAGGAACGAAATTTTAAGCTTATTATGTTAAGTCATTACGTGGATGATGTAATAGGATGAAACGGACAAAGTTTTCTTAGTGTTTCCGATATACACATTTAATTATTATCACCATACATATACTATATTTACAAAATGAACCGTTTAGGAGCATGCGGACATCTATCAGTATTCAAAATTATTTGTAACAGCAAGTTTGTCGACTTTTCGAAGGATTTAAAAGCGTTTTTTTGGCAATGTAATCATTTTAAAACTTGGGCTTTAGTGAAGAATTGAGTTTTTAAAAGGCTTTGTTAATTTGACAGTCATCACTTTAACCGTGACACTGAAAGCACTGAAAATGGAGAAGGGTTTGTTGTTCGGTCATCTGGAGAGAATGGATCAGGGGCGTTTGTGTAAGCAAATATACGGGGTCAAGCAAAATGTTGTGACCATATATTTTACCCACAGAATCAACCATCGATTCTTAGCAATTTTTAAAAATATCGTCCCAACGTTTTGCTCGACCGTATATAAGGGAAGTATAAATGGGCAAGTCAGTCGAGGTCGCCTTCGACATAGATTAGCGATATACTGAAGATAGTCCAAATTAAAAATACTCGAAACGAAACCACTTGCAGGAAGATAGGAATGAATCGAAAGCGAGATATGCTTGTACTTATAACAGCAGGTGACGTTCTGTGGTATCTGCCTACATCAACGGGTAACAGGCTTGAGTTTATGTATGTATATGTATGGAAACTTGAGATTTACCAATTTGGCAAACTAATGATTTTAACTTAATGGCACCGTGGGTCTTTAATTCACAGGACCATTTCCAAAGCATCAAACCCCCGTCCCTATTCCCGTGGACCTTGCGTGAGGTGGTGGTGCCTGTCTTCGTCGTCGTCGTCCCAGCGCGGGGAGCCGCGGCCGCTGGACGGCTGCGGGGACGCATGCTCGCTCCAGCAGTCGGAGAAGGCCGAGTCGCACACCGGCGACGGCGGCGTCCCGGCGCGCGGGGAACCCCCGCCCGGGTCGCCGTAATCCATGCCTTGCAAACGCTCGTTAGTGCTCCGAAGAGATCCCAATGTACGGGAACCGTTTCGGACGGTAAATTCATCTCTCACGTGTAAAAGTGCCCCTATGTTGCCAATTTGCTGAATGAATTATTTCAATTAGAACAGCGACAAAAACCAGCTATAGTCGGCGAGATGTAATAACTGACTTTTGACAACAAGACCCCGAGAAGCTATTTCTCTTCGACACAGAAACGAAACGAGGGTCACTACGAGTGAATTCACCGCTAGAGGCGCTAGATTGTTACGAGGTGCAATGTTGCCAATTTAGCACATTATGTGACATCGACTAGCAAATCTCAAATGTCGGTTTTTAGATCTCCCCAACTATTATACGAGTAGGGTTGGTGTCTGTCAACAGCCAGTGGCTGTTTTGCGCGGTTTGACATTGACAGTTATAAATCCCAAAAATCACCGCGAACGAATTCTAAAACGCCAGTGGCGCCCGCTGACGAACAAAATACGGTGGCCCTCAGTGAAACTGAACCTCGTAAGTCCCTTGTATTACAGAAAATATCCCAATGAGTCCAAGTGTATACGCAAGGATCCCAAAACCCCAAAATAAGTCCCTTGTATTTTTACAACTTTCCTTTATTAGGTGGATCCATCAAGTATTTTTTGTTGTATTATGTCCCCGTTAATCAAGAGACAAAATGAGAGGAGTTTCTTTAGAAAAAAAAAAAAACTATTTCAAGATGGACTACTAAGATATTTAAAAGGTGCCCCTTAAGGGAAGGGGTCGATAACAGCAAAGAGACCCTACTATTGGAGAATTAAAATACATAAAATCATTTCAGTCAGTTTAAAGTGAGTCAGACGACCGTAACCATGGCAACTAGGTACAGAAAATAATCGATTCGCCCAGGTGGTCGTGAATGTGAACTAGTGCTCATAGTAATTCATCTCTCATTTCGGTTATTCCATTAAGCAAAAACGACAATAACCTAATAGTTTAATGAGACCGGGTCGGGGGTTCGATTCCGGCTCGCACCTCTAAGTTTACTTAATGTGCGGAATTCAATTTGAATTTACCACAGAGCTTTTCGGTGAAGGAAAACATCGTGAGGAAACCTGCACGCATCTGCGAAGTAATTCAAAGATGTGTGTGAAGTCCCCAATCCGCACTGGGCCCGCGTGGGGACTATAGCCCAAACCCTCTCGTGATGAGAGGAGGCCTGTGCCCAGCAGTGGGACGCAAATAGGCTGCAGCAGCAGTCTCATTCTGAACTCTATTTTACAGGCACGTGTGATAGAAACGATGCCTTTGGAAAAAGCTTGGGACTTACGAGGTACAGTTCTCTTTGTTATTAAACTGAGTAAGGAACCTAATTAAAATCGTTCTACAGGCATCGGCGTCGGATCTTGAGCGGTGGCCTTCGGTGCGCAGAAGTCGAAAATAAGGTCTCATCGGCAGAGGCGCGGGACGCCGCGGGCGCTATGCTGTGCGCACACGCTTATCAGTCGTAGACATGCGCAGAAATCCCCTCTACTTTCGCTCACCGCTCAAGATCCGTGCCAGGACCTATATTAAAATTTACGTGAAGCATCTCCACGAAACGTATAGACTATAATTATATAAGCCTAACTTGAAGTGAGCAATCTGGTTGAATTTGTCTAATCTTTAAAGATTATCCAGAGCCGCTATTTGGTGACAGAGAAAAGGTAACTTCATAGAGTCCTTTTAGTCAGTTAAGGCAAGCTCTAATAATAATCTAGCGTCTAAAATGACTTCTCATGACATCAAGAAAACTCAACAGGGCTGATATGGATATGACATATAATATTACACAGTTAACATCGTAAACTCCCTTTAAAGCCTGCAGTATTATAAAAGACTGAAAATAATTCCTTGTTCTTATAAAACATTCATATTCTTTACGATGCCGTTAAAGCTTTTATTCGCCCATAAAACGCTAACGCCAATCTCCGTTCTTAAGCTTGTAAAATAAAATAAAAATAGGATTTTAGTAGGAAGGGAGCTAAGACAACTGAAAGAAAATAATACTAAATAATCAATAATATTAATAAGCGCAAAGCATATACGGTATGGCTAAGCTATGAATGTATATTGTGAGGCAGTGATTGCGATAATTTATAGTATAGCCAGCATAGACATAAATAATACTTCGTATGGACCCGGCCTAACGTAGATACATGTCATGTTTCCCCACTTCATTGGTGTCCAATCCAAAGTTAAACTTATACCGTGACACTAAAGCTGGGTCACATTTTTTCAACAACGAGACGAGTTTTTAGATACTGAGAAACAGTTTCGAAAAAAGTTTTTTTAAAAACGCTTATTGTCACGCACGCTCGGTGACAGAACTTTGGATTGGACACCGTGGAAGTGGGGACATATTACGTGTACGTTAGACCGGGTCTATATTATTTACGTCTATGATAGCCAGTAGAAAAAGTAAGTGAGCAGTCAAGTGCTTAAAATGATCTAGCCACCCTCCAATCACCTGAACAATAAGAGTATACAAGTCATTTTGAGTATTTCCACTGTACAGTCACTTTTGCTACTGACTTTATGAAACAGTTTCAACTTATATCTTAACTTGATCTAACAGTTTGAGACGTGGTCGAATAAACTAAACAATTAACAAGTCCAATTAATTCACGCTTACAACTATATCACGTTTAAATGCTTACAATATCACAATTTCATGGGTGAAAACACATCTTTACAAAAGTTTCTATGAAAAAACTTGTAATTTGAAGTTACAATAACTAATCCTAACTAAAAGTATACAATAAAAATTGAATATTGTTATATGTATGCTAACTTACATTTAATAACATAATAACGAACCTATTATAATATGCGTAATAGAAAAATATATATCAATTGCTTTAAATATATAAGTACGACGACAAACTTTAATAAAAAAGACAAGTGCCACTAAGCCACAACCATGCACTAGATTTATATATTGTATATACTTTTAAAAGTCGTCGGTTTATATATCTTTAACTAAACGCGTATAACTAGTTTGTAAATAATTATATTGCACCCTAAAACTGTAACATACAAATAAATACATAGACGAACAATTACATATACTAATATACTTACTTGTGTTTATGTATATCATACTTGATTATAACCTTCAAAGCCTCAAAAGCACGAATATTCGAAAGCTTTACATAGACTACGAAATATTTACTCACTGCCAAAAAACCTTTTCCACTTTTCAGACACTGAAATGCAAGTCCAAATACTAATTTGCAATCATCTACAATAACAATACATATTAGAAAGTGCTCTTATAAGTCATACATACTAAAATGCATAAACAAGCCAGCGATTCAATATGTTCCCCATTTCTCTTTAAAAATAATAAAATTTAAAAAATATCCGATGTAACAACCAAGCGTTTTTTTTTTAGAAAAACAAAAGTGCCGCCGTCATGATATAAATAAAACAAAACCGATACATATACTAAAAAGACACTCACCGAATTATTTATTATGTTTGATATTTTTTTGTGACAATGGATTAAAACAGTTTTTTTTTGAAGATTCTGCCTTTTAGATGTCGTTGGTTTTCTTTTCTTCCTGTGACGATGTGAGGCAACATAATTTTCTAGGCAACAATCATCCAAACAACTATATATATTTACACTTCGTATCATACAAGGTGACAAGATGCAAAAAATGTGCAAGAGGTCAAGATAGTATTAAGTAAACGAACCTCTTTAACTAAATATAAAAACATTCGTACGTTACAAACACTGTCCACTCAACATTCTTAGCCATTTAAAAAAGTTAATTATCAATCAACGAATCTTTTCAGACTTGATTTTAGTCTTTTTTTTCTTTTATCCATTGTCAGTGTTCAAAGAAGGAAAAAATAAAAACACGATAGATTTTTAAAATTTTTGACTTATGATACTATGGCACAGTAAAGATTCGTTGATTTCTAAATACATAAGTGTTAAAAATGTAATATAAAAATATTATAAAATAAATATTCTGTTATTGAGGTGACATGAGATGTGTAAGTGAAAATGTAGTGTAATAAAATAAATATATACAAACATTCTTTTATACAGTGCAATAATTTGCAAATAAAATAGAAAAAAAAAGATTAATATTCAAAGACTGCTTCGGTTACAATATTAATGAAATAATTTGAAAAACTGTGTGAAATAAAGATACATGCAAAATATACACAAATTTGTAACATAAATAACGTAATTTAAATAGGAAGTAAGTATAAATGAAAAAAATAACCACCGAGATCCAGCGACGCATGCTTAGATTTTTCGCATTACTTTGTGCTTTTATTTCTTTTTTTCTCTAACATCACTTCATTCTTGTCTATGAATTAGTTATTCATGCTGGCAACTTTTTCTGCTTTTAAAACAGCCTATTTCCTGTCTAGCCCAAAAACATGCCTTGTTTCAATTCTAAATTTACATGCAAAATTGTCGTTTCGATTAGACTTTTATTTATTCATCTAAATCTCTATTTCTTTTATATTATCTCGTTTAATCTTTGGAGAAAAAAATGGCACCAAACAATGTACCGTATTTGTTTTAGCATTTATTAAAACCCTTCCAAGCGTTTGGGGATAAAGATTGATAAACAAAAACAAATAAAATGTTTAGTGCCATGTGATAATATAGTATCGATAAAAATAAAAAAACGACTTACTGTTGTTTGCCATCAGATTTTCGTGCAGCTTATCACGCTGATCCTCTAAAACCTGAGAAAGGACATGTTTCTTAGTATATGACGATATTTTTTATAAGACACGATTTTAAATGGGTGTGGCCTGTAATAGGAGTAATTTTTTTTTTTATCTCATCAGTAATGAAGTCCAAATGGTTTCAATGGGGACTATCGTTTCTTTGCTCACCAGTTGGCGCCACTGTTGACTAAGGTCCAGAGGTGTCGCTGTCATAGGCGACTTTATAAGATCAGCGCCGTAACAAAGTTTTAAATCTTAAATCTCATTAAGTTTATTAATTATAAATAACTATCATCATATCGAGTAAAAAACGCCGCAATGTTGTGCAGTTCCGTTTTGTAAAAATATTTTTTTTCAAAGCGTTTACATTCATAGCCAAATAATCCATATTTGAGATAATTTCACGAAGGGATATCACTTTTCAACGGGTAAATTAAAGAAATTACGATTTATATTACGAAGCCCACCAAAACCAGTGAAAAATGAATGTTATTGGACCTCACGCGACACTAGCGCCTCTAGTGGCAAATTCACACGCGATAGCCCCCATTGATTCTAATTGAAAATTATTCTTCCGTTATTTTCTAACAAAATTAATCGAGACCGCAATGTATAGCAAACATACTGGGCCCAGTCGTAATATTTGACATTTGTCATTCATGACTGTTTTCAATAATTTGAAGTACATTGACCGAGAATTTTAGCTTTAAATTAGTTTAGCTCTGGTTTTAAGCACTTGGGAGGATTAGGATCAGGTCATTTCGTTAAAAAATTTTGCTCCAGGCCACACCCAGTATAGGACGAAGTCCAACTATACATCCTATGAATGACCACCGTATGTTGCTCAGTAGTTGGCACTACTATCGTGTGAAACATGGTTGTCAATTTCAAAGATTATCATTAGGCCCGCGAACTATACCGATATAGTTCGCGGGCTTTCGCAGCGCGAGTGTATAGCCGCCCTTGCAAACAATATAGTGTCATTGTCACCATAGCATTTGAAGTTTCGGGCCTCAGTGTTGCCAATTTTGCGTATAATATGACATAAAATGTGCTAAATTAGCAAAATTGCACCAACAGCAAGCGCCTCTAGCGGAAGATTCACTCACCCTCGTTGACTATACTTATATCTAAATTATTTTACATCACCCTTGGCCAAGGCAAGACGTAAAACTTTTGACAAACCACGGGTGGTAATTCGTAAAGCCTCAGATGACATATTTATGGCTCTCACCTTCGGTTCGGGATACAGAAACCTGCGATCTGGGACATTTACGAATTCACCACCCTAGTTCTGTAATGTACTATTAACGTACTAACCTCCCCCAAGTACTGGGCAACTTTCCTGCAGACCCCTTCGACAAACGTGTCCAGTTTGCCCAAATCGTCGGACAACCCTACCAACTGATCCAGCGTCCCCACCTGTGGGCAAATGGGGCAAAATCAATCATTAGACCGTAATTTTTAATTTTATTTAGTGGGTAACATGTTAAAAGGAATGACAGATAAATAGCCCTACAAAATCCCCATCCCCAAAAATAATAACATGAAGAACCTTTTTTTTATTACGAATGGGCTTGCGTTTGACCCTAATCACACCTGATGGAAAGTAATGATAGGGTCTAAGGTGGAACACCCAGAAAATGCCTATTCACTCTAGACTTGAATACACCAAGATTATAGGAACTGGGAAACAAACGCAGGGAGGGAATTCCAAAGTTTAGCCTTGAAACTACTTACATATGGAGGGTTGAAGTAAAGGAGCGCAATCTTTATAGTTCCAAAAGTGGACACCAAATCGGGTAGATTGGGGGCGCTGCGGTCACCACTCCAGTCAAGCCACCTAGGCGGGTAGTCTGTAGTAGCGCCTTCAGATGGCGCTACTGAGGCAAAAACGCAGCGAAAACGGTTGCGAAGAGAGTGTGTTTTGTTGCTTATCAAATCCGCTTTACCAGATTGCGCTCCTTACCAAGACACATTCCACAGTCCATATACTTACTTATATGAATCTTGGGAGGAACTTTCATTAGTATCAAGTTCAACTAACTTTATCACTAGCGGCATCTATTAGCGGAGTGGAGCGGAGTCACTCAGTATCTTTATGTCTTACATATATGCATATAATAGGTTTATGTGCTTTGATTGATTGATTTTAAGAGAAGTTATTTACATCACCATCATATTGATGCACCTACTCATTTTTCTTTCTGTTTGGCCTTATGGTTGACTGGTAGAGAATGCCTTTAGGCATTAAGTCCGCCAATTGTATACATTTTGTATGTGCAATGAAGTTTAAATAAATAAATAAAATCACCCGGGCGACCGAGGTTTGCTCGGGTAAAAATAGCAAAACTGAGTTTTCTCAGATATGAAACCTAGCTAGATTGATTTGTCACCCCGGTAAGGTAAACCCCTATATTCCAAATTTCGTCCGAATCGTTAGAGCCGTTTCTGAGATCGCTTGTGTATTAATAAATATAGAAAGAAATACATAAGACTAGCTTGTGCCCACGGTCCGCGTGGAATTCGGTAATAGCGTCGCATTCCCGTGGGAACTAGTATTTCCGGGATGAAAAGTAGCATATATGTTGACCAGTGATATAAACTACCCCGATACCGAATCTTGTGGCAATCCTACCAGTAGTTTTCGAGTTAAATCCGGACATACATATGTACAGTATTTTTTTCCAAAAATCGTTTTTTATTCCGTATCGTTTAATAGTTCCCTCGACTTGATAGTTTCTTTTAATTTTCAAGTTACAGACGCGACTTTTCTACAGACTTATTATGAGTAGTAGTATAGATATAGATGAGTACTTTTTTATGTAATCTGTAGGCACACAAGCATACAGGCCACCTGTGGTAAGCGTTCACTGAGGCCCATGGACACTGAAATCTTATGATTTCTTACTAAGAAACCATAAGATATCGAATGCATTGCCCACCCTGAGGCCTAAGATGGAATGCCTCTGTGGCAGTAATTAAAAAAAAAAAAAATTTTCGTTCCTAGTACAGTATTTATATGGGACAGTACCTTCAGGTCGGGGATGGGGAATTTGTAGTTGACGCTGAGGTTGCCCGATTTGGTGGCATTGTTGAGGGTATCCCAGGTCTGCTGGCACGTCTTGTCGCCCGGCGCGCTTATCACCCAGTACTCCGACATCGCTGCAACAGACCAACAAACATTCACTTAAAGTAAGTAAAAGTAAAAAACATTTATTAGGCTAATTAATCTTACATTACTTAATAACTAGGCAAAATAAAATTACAAGTAGTCAAAAGGGCTACTGATGAGCCATGGTGGCCTAGTGGTTCGACCTACCGCCGCTCATGCAGAGGATCGGGGGTTCGATTCCGGCTCGCACCTCTAAGTTTACTTATGTGCGAAATTCAATTTGAATTAACCACTGAGCTTTTCAGTGAAGGAAAACATCGTGAGGATACCTGCACGCATCTGCGAATTAATTCAAAGATGTGTGTGGAGTCCCCAATCCGCACTGGGCCCGCGTGGGGACTATAGCCCAAACCCTTTTGTGATGAGAGGAGGCCTGTGCCCAGCAGTGGGACGCAAATAGGCTGTAGTAGTAGTAGAAAGGGCTACAGCTCAGCTCTATGCTGGGCAGGGCCTCAGCGCTGATTTTCAGCTGGAGCCCGTTATTTGTTAGTAGCTCGCTGGGATTAAGTTTACTATCTCCTAAAATGAATAAATAAATATTTTATATGGTTTAATTGGACAAAATGAATTATTATTGT
This sequence comes from Aethes cnicana, assembly GCA_963971205.1. Classification (NCBI taxonomy): domain Eukaryota; kingdom Metazoa; phylum Arthropoda; class Insecta; order Lepidoptera; family Tortricidae; genus Aethes; species Aethes cnicana. The sequence goes on along the minus strand of OZ020296.1, from coordinate 972,173 downwards.
TCAAGTAAATCATGAGTAATGACATGAATTTCATTTACATGCCAAAACTCCAGTCTTTGTTCTAAAATTATCAATTAACATGATGAAAGTTAATTTATAATTTATTGAAAAACTCACATGATAAACAATACTATATGACACTTGTTTTATAATTTGTAGGGATGGACTTCCAAGACTATAGAACACTTTTCTTATTGGCTCACAAGTTTACTCCACACAAGTAGATATGCATAGTAAATCAAATATTAGACTCTATAGCCAAGTAATTCGTCATTAAAGACTGACCTTGAAAGAGAATTAAAACAGCTCAGATACGGTAACTGGCCAGCACCCATGCAAATGCGCAGCGAGCTTCATGGCCAGAAACATAAATGCTGAGCTTTGACGAAAAAATCGATTTGGCTCCACCAATTTGTAAGACGTCCAGCAACTGCGGAAACTGGCGAAGCTAGTGGTGTTTTACGTGCAACGTCGCGCCAGGAATGAGGATCGATACGGTCCCGGCCAACTGGCGCCCGCCAGCTACAGACTTGGAGGCGCCCCAATTTCGTACAATTCACCCCAAACCACCCCTATACATCCGTCACTATTTTGACACCGTCAAGTCCCGCGCGAAAGGTTTCCAGCCACACACAGTGCACTAAACAAACCTAATTCCAATACTGTACTCACCTGGAACTTATTTATTAATGCTGTTTTACAGTAAATATTAGAAACAGCTATAATTTGGTGAAATCACAAGACGTCGGGACTAGCCCAGCTTCAGCGCCATGAAAATTCACGTGACGCGGTGCTGCCACCTACAACAACTGATATTGGACAGCTGATTTACGTCAATTGTCTATGGCAAGCAAAGTGTAAGGGCCAAGGGCAAAGAAAAATTACTATTAAAGTCAGTTCACGAACAATTCAGCTCAAATAAACAGCTTTTATGCTAAAGATACTTCCTACACTATTTTACTAGATTTTATGCTAGTAAATTAGCTTAAAATTTGTATTTTTGCTTAACCTTGACACTGACATTTTGATTTTTGTTGTAGTACCAAGGCAATGACCACTGTAATTTTTTTAATCCAAAGTGTAAATGAAAATCTTCAAAATGTGTTTATTACCTGCAGATAATTATATAAGGGACGAAGTTTTGATTTAGTATTAAATAATTTGTAAATATTTGCAGTGAAACTTAAATATTGATAACGTGAATCGGAACGTTGTGAACTGCTGTGTTACCATTAATCAAAAAGCACAAATTTCAAAGAAATTTCAAGTTTAAAAAGTAACTAAAAATCGTTTTTATTTCAGAGTAGTGGCCAAAATGAACGAGTTCATATAAATCTAAAATAGAAAATATTGAAAACAAGCGCTGTTACAAAAAATATCGCGTTGCAAATTGATAGATAAAGATTTAAATTTCTTTACCTTAAACTAAATGGCAACATTCAACTAAGTGTCACTGTCAAAATTCATTATTACAGAATAAAACAAAAATGCGAATATTCGGTTTTTTAGCTAAGAAAGTTGGCGATCTCACTGTCAAATATTCAAATCTGCCGGAGTCGTACATAAAAAAGAGCTATGAGCAGGTACCACGGTGTTTTTTTTAAGTTTTCTAATAATTATTGAACATAACCTATAAAATAGTTCGTGTTTATTTTCAGGTTTATTGGAAGAATCCCTCGGGGTATTCACAGTACCCGAAGGCTCAGGTAGCTCGTAAGAAGTTCCGGTTTACCACCAACCGGCCTTGGACAGGCCAGTTCCGTCTTCAGAATGACCGCAGTGTGTACAGAAAGAAAGTATTTTTGGAGCCTGTAGGGGAGTGGAGTTTCTTTAGGTAAACACATATTCACAGTATCTATTTATTTGCTAGAGTTATATAGATTTTTTTTTGTAAGTAACTAACCAGGGAATCTCATTATCTACATATTATGGTAACCTACTCAGATCAAAAGTATCAATGTCCAGTTTTTTATATGTTAGGCAAAACTTTTGCATTGATTTTACAAGGTTAAATGCTCTTTAAAATCAAAAAAACATGCTAGAAGCTAGAAGAGCACATGCTAGAAGTAAAAGTTAAAATTTTATATACAAGGTATTTATCCAATTGAAACGGAATTTTACAAAATATTAAATTAGATGACACTATTTGGTTGTATCGAAATTAAATGATTTTCTCCATATAATGTTTATGTAATAAGTTTGCTTTCTACATATAAAAATAATCAAGTGCAGAGAAATGGTATTAAAACTTATTTTTTTCTACATAATTTAAGTGCAGGGAAATGGTATTAAAACTTGTTTATTTCCAAATTTCAGGGGTGACCGGGTAGAAGTCATGGTGGGCAAAGATAAAGGCAAGCAGGGCATCATAGTCCAGGTCATCCAGGAACGGAACTGGGTCATAGTCGAGGGGCTCAACACACATCTCCGCACTGTAAGTAGCTTCATCAAAAAACTATGTTTTATACATTGCATGATGCTCACTGGTAAATTGTATACATATGTAAGTTTCTCGTTAAGTGAAATGTAAAATTTCTTTTGACAAAATAAAGTTCTTTAACCATAAGTGCGCTAATAAAATCACATCAGTAATCATCATCAGGTATATGGTGTGAAGGAGGATTCATTATAAACTTTTATATGTATTTTAGCATGTTAGCATGTAAGCAAACCAGAAATTAAAAGCTTTTTATGTTTTATTTATATTTATTTTATAATCATCATCTTGAAAAGGTATTTACAGGGATTTGAATTGAATTTTTTGAATTTTTGAATTTCCCACATTACGTAAGGTTGGGTACATGTTCCCTTCTTCCATTTCTCTCTATCACCCGTCATCTTCGAATTGACACCCTTTTTAAGCATATGCTCTTTCACACAGTCCATCCACATCTCTTTTTAGGGTTCCGAAGTCCACAAGGAACCCTTATAGTTTCGCCATGTCCGTCCGTCCGTCCGTCCGTCCGTCCGTCCGTCCGTCCGTCCGTCTGTCCGCACTATTGCTCGGAGATGCTTAGGTCTAGAGAGCTGTAATTTGGCATGAATATGCATATTAGTTATGCTGACAAAGTGGTACAATAAAATTTTGAAATATTTTTTTTTATAGGGTACCTCCCCTACTCGTAAAGTGGGGATGTATTTTTTTTTCTTGCATACCCCATGGTGCGGCATATCGTTGAATAGGTCTCGAAAAAATATTGTGGGTTTGTTAAAACCATTTTTTGATTAAGTGATGCGTTTGTGAAATATTAAGCTTTAAAGTGCTATTTTTTGTTAGAGTCACGTGTCCCCCCCCCCCTGCCAGCTAAATGGTGGTATTTGGATGGCTGAAAAAAATCACGGTTGTGGCATATATAACGTAGTTGAAAGGAAAACTATCAGAGCTAAGTAGGCTGTACAAACTTACGAGTAATAGTCGACCAACTTATAATGATGATTTTTCTCGAGCGGCAGGGGCGTCGGGCGGGCACGTCATACCACAGGCTAGCTAGATGCTAATAAGTCTTAGAAAGGTACTGTGGGCATCGTCAACTTCGGAACCCTATAATTTGCGCGTGGCCCGACACGCACTTGGCCGGTTTTTAAGCATATGCTCTTTCACACAGTCCATCCACATCTCTTTTTTGTTCTACCTATATACCCTTATATCCATACACTTTAATATTTAAAACTCCCTTTGTAATCAAATTCATTATTTGTATAGTCAACTTCAGAAACATTAACATATAAAACCCGTTTTTTCCCGTTCCCATTGGAATTGTGGGAAATCCTCTGTAAGTGCTTCCCTATCCATACATATGGGTAATTACATTTATAGAAGTACTAGCTTCTGCCCGCGTGGAATTCGGTTATCGCGTTCCCGCAGGAACTATGCGTTTTTCCGGGATAAAAAGTAGCCTATGTCCTTTCCCGAGACCCCAACTATCTCCGTGCAAAATTTCATCTCAATCGGTCCAGCGGTTGAAGTGTGAAGAGGTAACAGACAGACAGAGTTACTTTCGCATTTATAATATTAATATGGATTGAAAAATTGGTTTGACCCTGGAAAACCCGTCCCGTGGAAATATCGGGATAAAAAGTATCCTATGTTATTGTTCGGATCTCAAACTATCTCCATACCAAATTTCATACAAATCGGTCCACTCGTTGCGACGTGAAGGAACCACAAACAAACACACTTTCACATTTATAATATTAGTATGAAAGTATGGATGATTATGTGCATTGTCTATGTGTTTTTTATTTACAGGTGGGCAAAGACAAGTCTTTCCCCGGTGTTATAATCCGGTCAGAAGCCCCTCTGCTGGTCACCACAGATGTCAAATTAGTCGATCCGGAGACATTGAAGCCGACGGAAGTAGAGTGGAGATACACGGAAGAAGGAGAAAAGGTTATTGTTCATTGTTGTTATACTACTACTACTACTACAGCCTATTTGCGTCCCACTGCTGGGCACAGGCCTCCTCTCATCACGAGAGGGTTTGGATTTATTTTCCAAAGCGGCTATATTTTGGTGGCATACTGTTACGGTCGCATAGTGGTTAGTGCCGTGCGCGTGCGATGCCCCTGGCGGCCGGCTCGGGAGTGCGCGTGCGCCGGCCGGCGGCGCGAGTGACGGCGCCCAGTTCCTCTACGAAACCACTCGGAGATCTTGATGCCGTGGGGCCACGAAGCTGGCGTGTAAATTTGTTCGAAAAGGTTTTCCGGGAAGCCTATAACGAAAGCTGCGTGTTGTTCCGACATGAGTCTCGTTTTTCAACGGTTATCTTGTCACTCGAAATTCTTTCTTTTAAGTAGCTACGCACGATTTCAGTCGTAGTATCAGGTTTAAATAGCCAAGCTTGGACATATCTAAGTCGCTCGGCTGACAAGACTATGTCATTTTCTTTTCCAGCTCCAGTGAGTATTGGTCGGTTTTTTAATTTTCGCTTGTGGCTTACTAACTGCCATTCATCATTATTAGAATTGTCCGTATTATTTTGAGTTGTGTCGGAGTCTATTTTCTCCATCCTTATTTCCGTGGACACTGGTTTCAAATCATCTGGTTTAGTGGCCGCGCCGTTGAGCTTCTTCGGCACAGCTGTCGGCTTCGGGTCAGTTCGGCTTACCTCGGGTGTCTGTTGATTCGCTCTAATGTCAGCTTGCCGTGGTTTCTCAGCGGAGACAGCGCTTGACTTTTTAGTAGCGACAGACGTAACGTAACGAGTGTATCAAACGACATTTTTCAATACATTTGCGAAAAAAATAATAAAGAAAAACGAACAGGATGAAGCGGAAAAGACTTAACGCACTAGTTCGTAAGAAACAACTTTAGGCACGCTCACTAGCTGTCAAAAAACAAAAAACGCTCGTTCGGAAGTAAAAAACTTTTACGTCACCTATGGCCGTAAAGTATGATTTTCTGCCCGCTACGCGGAAAGCAAACCTCACTTTCTGGCCAAGGCAAACCGTAAAACTTTTGACAAACCACGGGCGGTAATTCGCAAAACCCCAGATCGCATATTTATGGCCCTCACCTTCGGTTCGGGCCACAGAAACCTGCGATCTGGGACATTTACGAATTCACCACCCTAGTTCTGTAATGTGCTATTGCATGTTACAGGTATCGAAATGTTTACTTTTCGAGCGCCTGTATTAAAAACTTTCATTACAATTTCAGGTGCGCGTTTCTCTGGCGAGCAGCCGTATAATCCCCGTCCCAAAGACGGCAGAGGAAACGATCGACTACAAGAGCAAAGAGTTGTATCTCGAGAACGAGGAGAAAGATACTAAAGCTGACGCCGTCACTAAGGTACAACCTTCTAGAATCAAATACTATTCTTGCAACGATAATAATACATTTTGATGCGAGTGCGAAAAGTTTGTCATTTCATTACTTATTCTATTTTATACTAAACTGGCTTTTAAATTTCAGATCACGTTTCAGCCGAAACTGGGCACATTTGAAATGGACATAATGGATTCTCTGGGCATCGAGGAGGACAGACTCCCCGCCAAGTCGTATTGGTACTAACTGTAGACAAGTTGTAGAAATAAATGTTAGTTTTATGTACGTGGATGGCTTTATTGGAACCCTTGTTTTACACAACTGCGCACCGCAAAGGAGGGTGATTGCTCAATTTCATTTTTAACCAATGATCTATTATAAGTAAGGATTCACAATCAGCCGAAGAAAAATGGCCCGTCAAAACGGGTGCCCGAACAAATCGGGCGCCCGTTTGGCGCTTAGTAAACTTGACACTTAAGTCTTATAGTGTTAAGTTTACTTTTGTATAAAATATTTATCTTGACACATATTATAAAGAGGCGTTATTAGCATATTGGAACGTATTTCCTAATGTCAGTTTGCTCCATATATTTTGACATATTCTGTTAGGCACTGTTCGTCCATATGTTATTATAGGTCAATGTTCTTAACCCTCCAAGATAAAAAAGGAGGGGTGTTTGCAAGTTGATAAGTGTATGTCTAACATAGACATAAATAATACTTCGTATGGACCCGGCCTAACGTAGATACATGTCATGTGTCCCCACTTACTTGGTGTCCAATCCAAAGTTAAACTTGTATCGTGACACTAAAGCTGGGTCACATTTTTCCAACAACGAGACGAGTTTTTAGATACTGAGAAACAGTTTCGAAAAAAGTTTTTTAATAAACGCTTATTGTCACGCACGCTCGGTGACAGAACTTTGGATTGGACACCGTGGAAGTGGGGACATATTGCGTGTACGTTAGACCGGGTCTATATTATTTACGTCAATGATGTCTAAAAAGCCGTGGTAGCCTAGTGGTTCGAGCTCCGCCTCGCATTCAGACGGTCGGGGGTTCGAATCCCGCTCGCACATCTGAGTTAACTTATGTGCGAAATTTTGCGAGCTTTCCGGTGAAGGAAAACATCGTGAGGAAACTTGTACGCGTCTGCGAAGTGATTCAAGGATGTGTGCGTCCCAATACGCATTGGCCCCGCGCGGGGACTATAGCCCTCTCTGGGTCTAGGAAGCGCTGGTAAATTCATTTCTGTTAAATTCATTTAAAAGTGACGTGTAAAAGTGCCCAGATGTGGCCTATTTGCTGAATAAATATTTTCATTTTCATTGTCATTTTCTCGTGATGAGATTAGGTCAGTTCCCAACAGTGGGACGTAAATAGGCTCATCTTCTCTTTGAATAATGGCTTCTACAAGACAAATGCAAGACAATTGATTGATTTTCTATGTGCAAGACAATTTCGCCAGTGTCATAGGCTCATCATCATCATCATCAGCCGATAGACGTCCTAGACGTCTCGTCCGCCATAGCCCTCCCCAAGACTCGCCACTTTGCCGGCCCTATGCCGCTCGCATCCACCGGCTTCCCGCGACCTTCACCAGGTCATCACCCCATCTCGTTGGAGGCCTACCGACAGCTCTTCTTCCGGTACGGTAAATAGGCTGCTTTTATGGGAATCGCCGTGGTTAAGCCGTGGTGGCCTAGTGGTTCGACCTACCGCCTCTCATGCAGAGGGTCGCGGTTCGATTCCAGCTCGCAACCTCTAAGTTTACTTATGTGCGAAATTCAATTTGAATTTACCACTGAGCCTTTCGGTGAAGGAAAATATCGTGAGGAAACCTCCATGCATCTGCGAAGTAATTCAAAGATGTGTGTGAAGTCCCCAGTCCGCACTGGGTCCGCGTGGGGACTATAGCCCAAACCCTCTCGTGATGGGAATTGAGAGGAGGCCTGTGCCCAGCAGTGGGACGCAAATAGGCTGTAGTAGTATGGAAATACCGTTAATACAATACATAATGAACTCTACTATGATTTTAATTAACTATGTTCTAAACATAACATGTTTTTGTACTCAAGTGACCGATAGATAGGTTGTGACGTCATGTTTTTAAGTTTTTATATCTTATCAACTGAGATAATGGTCAAATAATAAGATAACGATTCGCGGGGGGTTGGGCGTAATAGATACTTAAATAGATTTTGCGTATGTAACTTGCTGATACAAAATAACCTATGATTATTTATATTGTTTACATCACCCTTGGCCGTAAAGTGGGATTTTCTGCCCGCTACGCGGAGAGAAAATCACACTTCTTGGCCAAGGCAAGACGTTAAACTTTTGACAAACCACGGGCGGTAATTCGTAAAGCCCCAGATCGCATATTTATGGCCCTCACCTTCGGTTCGGGCCACAGAAACCTGCGATCTGGGACATTTACGAATTCACCACCCTAGGTCTGTAATGTACTATTATATGACTATATGGTATATACCTACTGGCTATATTCGAAGTCTTAAATAGGGACACAAAGATTCCCTAAAGCAACGCTCACGCGTCGCAGCGTTTGCCAAAAGTTCAACATGAGCGCCGTGACACGTGAGCGATCCTATAGGGAATCTCCCTGTTTCTACTTAAGACTTCGAATATGGCCCAAGTTCTTAGAGCACCCATAGGGCAAAATATACCTAACCTTATGTGGCAGTTTTGATTCGAATTGCAATAGCCAACGATAATCATATTTTAAGTTGGCAATAAGATAAAAATAGTAGACAGGATAAAATAGATTGATATTGCAATAATATTTATCACTATGATTACTGTGATCATGTAAATAAGGAGTGATATTTGCATGACACCTGATAACCTACCTACTTTTATACACTCAACAGCATGAATTCGGGTCACTTTGTCATTATATAGCATTTTCCATAAAAAGTGGCCCGAATTCATTGCTGTACCTAGAGTGTATCTTGCACTATTAAACGGGCGTCATGCAGTATATAGGTTACTTTATAAAACGGCTCTAACGATTTGAGCCATTACACCCGAGCGCACACATACGTACTCACTCTCACACATCCGAGCCGAGCTCACATATTCGAATTCACACACCCGATCTCACACTGGTCCTCGCACACTCTGCCTCACACACCCGAACTCACACAACCGATCTCACAAACTTGAGCTCACACACTTGAGCTCACACACTCGAGCTCACACACTCAAGCTCACATACTTGAGCTCACATAATCGAACTCACTCACCTGACCTTACAAACTCGTCCTGACACACCCGAGCTTACACAACTAACGACACATACTCGGCCTCATACACCCGAGCTCACACACTCGAGCTCGATCATTTTAACCGTCCTCACACACCCGATCACACACGCTCGCATGGGTTGGGAGGGGGAGGGGATAGTGATCATACACCCGACTCAACTATTATCAACCGACGAAAAAAAAGAAGGAATTTAATTTGAGCCCTCTGTAACCCTTTTAGGTTCCCAATAGAATCGCTGGAAACCCCTTGTTTCTCGTGTCCTATACTTAAGCATGGTGATGAAACAAAGACTATCAGCACGTGGGTTCATGACGGCGTTAACACGTCACTTTCTTCGCGCCTATCTTCTAAATGCATCGGTATCGTTATCAGCCATTCTTTTATCACCACGCGACCGAATCGTGATTGTCACAGGCCCATCACGGCCGTGATCGGAAAGTTTTAATTGATGACGTTAATCCATTTGAAAATTCAAGCGTTTCTTTGGTCCTGCCTGCGCCACACGGAAACATAGGACTCCGGCAACCTTCATTGTCGTCGCTCCATATTTAACATTATGTCGTTGTCTTCTGGTGGTAGGGCCTTTTTTTAACCTTGGGAAAATGCCTTTACGCATCCCGTCCGGCCGGGGGACCAGGACGGGTATGACGGACTCCCAGGCAGTTGGCCCAAACTGCCCGGACTACCGTCTAAAAACCCAAGGGTTTACCTCATGCCGCATAGTGACGGGGTGCGGGATCGCCGTGACGCATTCAACCGCTGCCCCGTCGCGGCCGCCCGCCGGAGCAGGACTCCTCCAAGTTGGGGCTGGAAGCCCCCCACCGCTGGAGGCGTGCCGAGGAAACAAGACACGCTGACCAGCCCGAGGACTCGACTCACGGGCAGTGAACGGGCAGTTCCTGGTGGTAGAGCCTGGTGCTAAGGTCGTCCGGGGTGGTACCACCGTCTTTCCCCGCTAACCTGCCACCAAATAGCAGTGCTCGCACTGTTGTGTTCTGGTGGGTTGTTAGGGCAGCCGGTGAAATTATTGGCACAGAGGCATTCCATCTTAGGCCTCAGGATAAGCAAGGCATTCGAGATCTTATGGTTTCTTAGTAAGAAATTATAAGATTTCAGCGTCCATGGGCCGCAGTGACCGCTTACCATCAGAACCCTTTCGTGTTGAGACGAAGCCTGTGCCCAGTAGTGGGATGTAAATAGGCTGTTGTGGTGTGGGTCTGGATTCTAGAATCTCAAGGAATACCTAATTGGCTTGGGAAAAATGGGTTAGCAATTAAACTTATGTATAAATTCTTCGAAACACGTGCTTGTGGTTATCTTGAGTTTTTAAATGTAACTGTATGATTCATTCAATATACTTAATTAGTATTTAATGTTATAATAATAAAATAAATAACTATTTGTAATATATAATCTAATCATCCATATTTAATATTATATCTGTACGTATGTCTGTTACCTCTTCACGCTTAAACAGCTGGACAGATTTAGATGGAACTTTGTTAGTGTTAGTTCGAGTCCCGGTAAACCGTAGCCTAATAATAAATAGTAGCCTAACTTTCTATCCCGCAAAAATGCTTAGTTCCCGCGGGAACGCGATAAGGGAATTCCACGCCAGCGATGTCGCGGGCAAGAAGCTAGACGATTGACTTTAAATAACCCAGATTATGCAAAAAAGTTCAAATTTATAGCAACAAACTAAAGATCGTATAATACTTGAATAAGTAAGTAATTTAACATTGACCTAAGTAGAATTATCCAGTAACTTACGTAAGTGTATGTTGTATGTTATGTTTGTACGTCATACAAAATTGTTGTTATGATAACTATAATGTCAATTTGAACATGAATGTTATAACTAGATGCATTATGTGTTTAAGTATAAGGATTTTATTATCATGGATACACTATATGTATATCACGAAATCGTGCCTTTAAAATGCCAAGGAGTAGGTAGGTAGGTACCTAATCACTCATTGAAAAAAGTAAATCTAAAACGTTTTTTTTCTTCATAACTGGCTGAAAGAAAAGACTATATTCTAATACATAAACATTCTAAACTCTAAAGAAAGCTGGCTGAATACAGAACTTACAATGATTAGTAATAAAAACGAACTAAAAAAACAAAGTTAAATATTTCAGCGGCGAAACTTAGAACTACAACATCTTTATACATTTTTCATCTACAGCTTAGAGGGTGGCGCTATTTACAAACGCATGAATAACTTTGTAAAGATACGCGCGAAACTAGCGACCGGAGGTAAGTTCAGTATTTACTTTTTTAAATCACTGCTTCGTGAGGGCTCTGGTGACAAGGACGTGTATTTTTCTAGTGAAAATGAGGGTGTTTATAAATATTGTGGTTTTCTGCTTGGCTGTCGGTTCGACTCTCTCTACAAAAGTGAGTTCGTTTTCTATTTGATTTATTTTGTACTAAATTGGCCCGCGAACTTCGTTTCACCACGGATCCCCATAAAAAAAAATTCGTGTTCCCGATTTCCGTTTTTCTTCTTTTTAAACCTTATCTGTATCACAGGGAATAAAACAAGAAGAGAATGAGCTAAATCGGCCCAGCCGCTCTCGAGTTTTAGCGAGACAAACGAATAGCAATTGATTTTTATATCTTTAAGATATAAGAAAACGAACAAAACTTTTTTTAATAATTCATGCCATCATTGCAGTAAGCATTTTTCTAACTGTACAAGATGGAGAGTTAGGCTACATAATAATTAAGTATTAATTGAGCTATAAATAAGCTGCTATTATACCCACTTCCTTATACCTTTACCATCTACCTACCCACCTTTATATCAAAATTATATGTATACAATACAATACAAATACACTTTATTGAACACCAAAAAACAATTACACAAGTAAATACAAATAACAGAAAAGAAGGGTGACAACAGGCGGTCTTATCGCTAAAGAGCAATCTCTTTCAGACAAACTTAGGGTAGCAGAATGTGTGGGGAAAAAAGTATAGTATTAGAGGTTTAAATATCTTATGTGTGTTCTTTGTGAGATTATTGTTGTCTAGTCTTTTTAATTCACCACACAGCGACATATGCCGTAGAGAAGACTCCAGGTGGGGCAAGAGGGTGCTGGGGCACAAGGGTTTACGTATAAGAAAAATGATCCAGCTAAGTCCTGGGAAAACTCATTTTTAGTTATTTCCACACGATAGGTAGATACAGTAATAAAATAACTGATAAACCTCGTATAACAATATTTTTTCTTCCACATCTTGTTTTATTTTTATTCATCGTCATAAATTCATAATCACAACGAGGACTATACCTATAGAATTACTATACATGGTGGGTCAGAAAATATGGCAAATAATTAACCCACAGTATCGGCTATCGATTCTAAGTATACTGTATAGGTCTTTAATTTTTTTTCGAGTTGGTAAAAAATAGTAGATTGTTTATCAAGGGACTAAAACAAGCCATTATGACACGAGATGTTTAGCCACCCGAGCAGAGCGAGGGTGGCTATAGTTCGAGTGTCATTATGGTTGTTTAGTCACGGGTTAAACACTCTGCTTTTCACTTCGAATGCGAGGAAAAAAAACGAAGTTCCATACAAAATTACGATATTTATTATAACAAAGTAGATAACCGGCTACTTCCCGATGACCTAAAATCATGAAATTTGGCCAGTAGCAAGGTCTTACAGAACACGTACAGGAATAAATCTGATAACCGTAAATATTATATATTTTGGTGCAAAAACAGCCAATTTACTAATACAAACTTATCATTTGCGGTTGGCGCAGTAGCCGTGTCTACTTCAGCAACCGCAAATAATAAGTTTGTATTGTTAAATTTGCATCATCAAGTTTGTAGGTACGGAACCCTCGGTGCGCGAGTCCAACTCGCACTTGACCTGTTTTTTTATCACGTGACGTTTTGAATGATATTTAGCCAACAGATTCAAAATATTTTAAAACTAATTGGGTCATGCATTATTAAATGTATTCACTTTAAATAAAACAAGATTCATAGGTATTCGTAATCATTAAATCGTGTTTCACGAAATTAAATCGTTTTTTCACGCCCTAGAAATTCTCTAGCTTCACTGGAAATGGGAATAATCCTCCTTTCACAAACTCTGTGGTTGGCTGTTTAGGCGGGTTTCCAATGTCAATTAAAAAAAATTTACTTTAGTCCCTACAGACTAAACAAGAGCTTTAGTCCCGATGTCCAGAGACTAAAGTAACATTTTAAGAGCATGAGAAGTGAAAAATATATTTTGTATAGGATTCAGGCGTCGCTCACACAACTAATCCCATATACAATTATTTAAACTACTATAGAACTACTCCGTCAATGGAAAAGCGATATCGCCCGCCACAAGTATTGTCATACTTAATGGGGGATCTCTTTACCACTGTTATTTAAAACGTGTAAACAATAAACATTTTTATATTTTTTATAATATAATTTGATATCATCCTGCATTTAAGGATTAATTTATAATACCTAGTGAAAATGCACTTTTTAGGGTTCTGAAGTCCACAAGTTTCGCCATGTCCGTCCGTCTGTCCGCACTATTGCTCGGAGATGCTTAGTTCTAGAAAGCTGTAATTTGGCATGAATATGCATATTAGTTACGCTGACAAAGTGGTACAATAAAATTTAGAAATATTATTTTTTATAGGGTACCCCCTACTCGTAAAGTGGGGATGTATTTTTTTTTGCGTAGGTACGCCATAGTGCGGCATATCGTTGAATAGGTCTTAAAAAAATATTGTGGGTTTGTTAACACCATTAATTGATTAAGTGATGCGTTTGTGAAATATTAATCTTTAAAGTGCTATTTTTTGTTAGGGTCACGTGTTCCCCCCCCCCTGCCAGCTAAATGGTGGTATTTGGATGGCTGGAAAAAATCTCGGTTGTGGCATATATAACGTAGTTGAAAGGAAAACTATCACAGCTAAGTAGGCTGTACAAACTTACGAGTAATAGTCGACCAACTTATGATGATGATTTTTCTCGAGCAGCAGGGGCGTCGGGCGGGCACGTCATACCACAGGCTAGCTAGATGCTAATAAGTCTTAGAAAGGTACTGTGGGCATCCTCAACTTCGGAACCCTATACTTTGCGCGTGGCCCGACACGCACTTGGCCGGTTTTTGCTTTGGTATAACTCCCGAGGAGCTTGATGAGCCTCGTCGCTCGTTGAAGTCTAATTCATCCTAATATTATAAACACGAAAGTAACTTTTCACGTGTATGATATCTTTCACGCTTAAACCGCTTGACCGATTTATATGTAAGTATACTCGGAAATATGCGACTCGGGAATACCTATCTCCATACCGAATTTCATCTAAATCGGCAAAGCTATTTTGGAGATAGGTAACAGACAGACAGATTTATTTTGGCATTTAAACTATTAAGTATGGATTTCATAACATTTACTAATTATTTAGCTGCATTGATACTCATTTTAATGAGTGCATGACCCTCCCTGATGCAGTAGGTTAAATCTCTAAAGAAAGCTTCTAAAACAATAGGTATAATACCAATTGGAATTGACCCCTAATCGTTAAGCCTATTATTCTATTCTATGGGCCTTTTATAATCGGTCGTGTAAACGCATGCGATGTCACGTAGGCAATTCTTTCATACTAACTTTTATCATTGATAATTGTAGCGTATTGGTTTGAGATAAGGTATAAAATATATTGAATTTAAGGGATTATAGATCTTGCAAGAGATTTAAAATTGTTCTTTTTATTAAAGGTCCTTTGTCGATGGCCAGCCTATGTAGGTACCAAGTAATATAAAGCAAGGTGAACTTTGTTGTTTTAAAAATAAAGTTGTCAATAGCTTGTTTTATTAATTTTAGTGGATTTAGCGTTAATTTCACTGGAACATTTTATTCAAAGAGTAGTCATTTTCTGGAATATGACTTAAGAAATTAAAAATCTGTTATTAACATAATCGCTGTTATCACTTTCTTTGTTCTTTCATTTTATGGGCACATCAATGGGTGACTTAGCCTGAAGCTAGTTCCCAGATGCATGCAGGTTTCCTGGCGATATTTTCCTTTACTGGACATTTAATAGTTTTAAATTAAATGTACATGTCGAGATTTGCACCCCCGACCCTGTGACCACTCAAAAGTTATCACTTCCTTTGTTTATAAATTTAACTACTACTAATACTGCCTCTTTGCGCCCCATTGCTGGGCACAGGCCTCCCCTCATCATGAGAGGGTTTGGGCTATAGACCCCACGCGGGCCCAGTGCGGACATCAACAAACATCTTTGAATTACTTCGCAGATGCGTGCAGGTTTCCTCACAATGTTTTCCTTCACCGAAAAGCTCTGGCAAAGTCAAATTGAATTTCGCACGTAAGTAAACTAAGTGGTGCGAGCCGGAACCGAACCCCCGACCATCGGCATGAGAGGCGGTAGGTCGAACCACTAGGCCACCACGGCTTTTTACATAAATTTAACTAAATGCTCATAATTGAGCATGTTGAAACTGTGTAAACGAAGTGTATTGTAACAGGTAAGTATTTATTGTTTTTTCCCATCATTATAAATTCTACACAATAATGCTTGCACAATTAATTGATCAATGGTTGATGATGATGGGACGAGGATTATGAAATGAAACCCACTAACAATTATTAAAAATTAACCTTTCCACCGCTAAAATTAACTCGCCCGATTTTGGTCAAAGGTACCCATAATACTGGCTGCATTCCCCCTCTGTATTGCCAGGGATATCTGCTGGACCGGGTAAGAGCCAGAACCCGGATCGCCTCCTTTGTCCCTAAGTCGACGACCTAATTCCCAAACAATAGTTATTTGTTATGCAAGGCTGCAAAGTTGTTGCTTGCTGTGAGTGCGTGATTGAGACCCGAGTGAACGAAGGATTCTAGGGTTGAACCACGAGCGAAGGGAGTGGTTCAAATATAGAATCCTGAGTGTAAGGAGGGTTTCAAGGCACGAGACAGCAAACGACTTTGCTGCTGAGCGCAACACAAGATTTTTCGGGAAGACTAGACTTAGTTCGGCGTCACGTACAGTTTGTGCTAACTCTGGAGGAATTAAATTCGTATCTGCATCGCTAGAATCGCTCATATTTTCTTTATTACTTCGTATAGGTATTCTAAATTACAAAACCAGCAATCTAAAACTTTTTTTTAATGTATTTTTTCCGGAGGTTGCGTTCCAAATCACTCCTACTCGTACTTCAAGATTCAATTATTCATTGAATACAGTTAAAATATACACATATTAAAGTATATTTGTGATAAAACATAGTGAAATAATGAAATACATCTGAAACGGTGTATTATTAATATAATTTTATTTATGCTGATATTAAGTAAATTGAACCTTTATTTTAATAAAACTCTCACAACGAATTGCGTTACAGAACGTATCGTTGTTTTTTTATTGTGACAGTGGCGTCATGCGTCGTTCGAATTTCAAAAACACTTTCCACGCTAGCGGATGAAAACAACTTTTGCGCTCGGATATCAAGCTGCAAAACGACCACTTTCGAGCCAGTGAGGTGAAAAGTCCTTTGGCTCGACCCTCCAGGGACCACCAGTTTCCACAGCAGCCGGCACAACGTCGGACGCTGGTTCCAGAGCACTGTACTTTGCATGCTTCTATCTCGCCGCATTATCAGCAGCAGAACCTGCCGATTTGATGAAATGAAATGATTATAATTATATAACACTTACCTACATATATGATTTACTTCACCGTTAGCTAAAAAAGTCCAAAATATACAATGGTCATTAACGCGGAGGAGTCGTCGCTTTCTTGCGGAAACTATGCGTTTTTCCGGGATACTACTACTACTACAGCCTATTTGCGTCCCACTGCTGGGCACAGGCCTCCTCTCATCACGATAGGGTTTGGGCTATAGTCCCCACGTGGGCCCAGTGCGGATTGGGGACTTCACACACCTCTTTGAATTACTTCGCAGATGGGTGTAGGTTTCCTCAGGATGTTTTCCTTCACCGAAAAGCTCAGTGAAAAATTCAAATCGAATTTCGCACGTAAATAAACTTAGGGGTGCGAGCCGGAACCGAACCCCCGACCCTCTGCATGAGAGGCGGTACCACTAGGCCACCACGGCTTCCGGGTGTTCCGGGATAAAAAGTAGCATATATCCCTTCCTGGGACTCCAACTAACTCCATACTAAATTTAATTAAAATCGGTCCAGCGGTTTTATGTAGTGGCCCTATTGGGAAGCCGTGGTAGCCTTGTGGTTTGATCTACCGCCTCCGCAGTTGGCCCGCGTGGGGACTATAGCCCAAACCCTCTCGTGACGAGAGGAGGTCTGTGCCCAACAGGGGGCCGTAAATAGGCTGTTGAGGTGATGGTGGTGGTTTTAGGTAACAGATGATAATATTGGTATGGATTTGAGTATAGTGATTCATTTATTAATATCTTTGTTCTAGAATACGTACAGAGCAGCTGTGATCTCCGAATCGGTACGTCCTGATGCGTACGCGCCGGTCATCCGAGAAGCCGCCAAATCTGTAAGTTGATGTATAAATTATACTTAGACCGACGTATCATCGCCTCCCGGATAGTACTTTGTAGAATAGTCAAGAAAGTCGCGCAACATATAGCCTAGTGAACGTCAGCTGGCAAGCCGCTGGTGGGTTTAGGCGCTATTGCCCCCCTATCATTTTTAGGGTTCCGAAGTCCACAAGGAACCCTTATAGTTTCGCCATGTCCGTCCGTCCGTCCGTCCGTCCGTCCGTCCGTCTGTCCGCACTATTGCTCAGAGATGCTTAGTTCTAGAAAGCTGTAATTTGGCATGAATATACATATTAGTTACGCTGACAAAGTGGTACAATAAAATTTTGAAATATATTTTTTTATAGGGTACCTCCCCTACTCGTAAAGTGGGGATGTAATTTTTTTTTCTTGCGTACCCCATGATGCGGCATATCGTTGAATAGGTCTTAAAAAATATTGTGGGTTTATTAAAACCATTTTTTGATTAAGTGATGCGTTTGTGATATATTAAGCTTTAAAGTGCTATTTTTTGTTAGAGTCATGTGTCCCCCCCTCCCTGCCAGCTAAATGGTGGTATTTGGATGGCTGAAAAAAATCACGGTTATGGCATATATAACGTAGTTGAAAGGAAAACTATCACAGCTAAGTAGGCTGTACAAACTTACGAGTCATAGTCGACCAACTTATGAAATGATTAAAAAACCAATGATTTTTCTCGAGCGGCAGGGGCGTCGGGCGGGCACGTCATACCACAGGCTAGCTAGATGCTAATAAGTCTTAGAAAGGTATTGTGGGCATCGTCAACTTCGGAACCCTATAATTTGCGCGTGGCCCGACACGCACTAGGCCGGTTTTTTTTGTTATTTCCTCCCGGCTGAAATTTCACCAGATAATAGTTCAAGGGTAACTGTGAAGGAAACCAAGTCTTCAGCTGGTCTATCTGGGTGGAGAAGTCGTCAGCTTATGCCCTAAAAGTTCTATAAATATCATTAACTGTAAATGTAATCCTATATGACACCGAATTACTTCTTCATGGAACTGGTAATTGATTGTAATACTTATATTAGACTAGCTGACCCCGCGGACTTCGTACCGCCTTAAACCTCACGGAGCCCGAGACCTTTCCAACGAATGCAAAACCGTGAAAATCGGTTCGTGCGTTCTGGAGTTATAGCGTCAGGGAGGAAAACCCGACTTATTTTTATATAGTAGATTTAGTATAGATTTAGTTTACTTCAGTTCATGTAAATTAACCTAACCATTACTAAGTAAATTTAATATATAACAACTTAACATTTAACTCATTACTTATTATAAGATACTGTTACTTACTTTACTTAGTTATCTTGCTATTGAACGTAAACATCGTATTCTTTTCCTTCTGCTGTAAATAACTGCGACACAGTTTTATACTAATGCAGTTGTTTATGAATTGTGTAATCATGCTTGTTTTGAAGTTCAATAAAAATTATTATTATTATTTGTTGGTACATTTTCATGTCACGGGCCCATGGGGACCCGGTCATTCGCATTCATGGGGCCGAAGCCAACATGAAGAGGCTTTTGGTACCTTTTACTATAAATGTGAGATGGCCGCAACTGTGGAGATCTGTCCTCCCAATACAACATGAGGCTGTACTGGCGGACAGCCCTCCAAAGTTGCCAAACTATTGCCGAGGAAGGAAGGGACTTGGAGTGGGCTATGTGGATGGGAGGTGTGGACTAGAAAATCGGGCTATGGAGTGAGATAACGGACATCTGCCTGATCAATATCTCACAAATTGAAGGCAAGGCAGACGGTGACTCGCCGCTTACGCACTAACCTAAAGGCTAGCCTTCGTGGGCCCCCTATACAGGCCACCGCACGGGTGGCGAGGGAGCAACACTGATGTAAGCAGCTAAGGGTGTGGAGAGGTGTGCACCGGTTTCGCCATCGCGGGTCGCGCACCCGGAGCGGGTTTCCCCGTTATTACGCAGATTGAGCACTTCCACCCTTTCAAGCATATAGCTCCTGCGCTCCACTCTGGGCGGCCAACTAAGGCAATCCAGAGGCGGGGGAGGTGTGTAGCTGTGTGTATGTGTGAGTATGGCGCATGTGTGTGTGTGCCCCCAAATTCTTACTTATGCAGTTGGTGTTTCTATAAAACTGGACCGAAATCGCAAAATATTTTAGTTTATCCCAAAAAATTCGACATGTTCGGGGGGCAATAGCAACTAAACCCACCAACGGCTTGCCAGCTGACGTTCACTAGACTATATGTTACGACTATCTTAACCATTCTAAAAAGTACTCAATGAAATCCCCTTTGCGTCCCAAATGAGGCCCCGTTTACCTGATGATCGTCACCTTGAGACATCTTGCCGTTGTTACCTCACCCCAGTTTGTTGTCCTCAACTATGTACAGTCGAGTTCTCCAATATATACACACTTTTACACCATGCTCGCCCTTGTAATAAGATCCAAAAGTGATCATATATTAATGAACTCGACTGTACCCGAGCTGTTTTTATGCACTTTGAAACCTCCGTGTTTACTGTTTACGAATCATTGAAGAAAAATAATAAATACCTAAATGGACTCTAATTAACCACTTCGACGGAGATGTGAATTTCGGAAAAATATCATTGCCGTGTCAATGGACGGACGTCCACTGCTGGACTGGACATAGGCCTCCCCCTAATTTTGCTACTCAGACCCCGTCCTACCTAGAATTTCCTTTATACATTTTTTTGAGAAAAGTGTATAGTACGACAAAACTTAGAAGGCGCGCGGCGAAGCACTTAAGCCGATGACGAAGAGTCTATTATTGCGTAAGCCTTCTAAGTTGTGTACACCTGTACGGTGTGTGTGTTCATATCGTGTGTTCATAAATCCACAAATGCAAATAGTTGTACCTATTAATGCGAAAGTAACTCTGTCTGTCTGTTACTTCTTCCCGCATCAACCGCTTTACCGATTTAGAGGTCTACTTAGTATCTCGGAAAAACGCACAATTTCCGCGGGAGCGCTATAACCGAATTCCAAGCGGGCGAAGTCAGTAGCTAGTTATTAGGTATGTATAAAAAAAACCGGCCAAGAAGCGAGTTAAACTCGCGAAGGTTCTGACCCTTGATTATTTTCTATGACGTCATTTTCAAACCGTTTCACAGGATAAGCTCTTTTGTATGATAGATTTAAAATACCATGAACTTTTTAATAATTTTCATGTAATCTATAGGTTAATAACTATCCTCCGTATTTTTTCCAAAATTTTAGATCCAGTAGTTTCGGAGATAAGGGGGGGAATATCATTTTTCGCCTATTTTCTTAAATAACTCGAAAAGTATTGACCAAAAAAGAAATAAAAAATATATATTTGAGATCCTCATAAAAAGTACTTTCATTTGATATATCACACGATATAGTTTGAAAAACTTCATAAATATTTGTTCAAATTTAGCCCCCAAAAATAGGGTCTATGTTTAAAATTCATTTATTTTTGTTACACGTCCGTTTGTGAGTCACAAACTTACATTTACGTACCCAACTTAAGGCCCCTTCCCTGACCCAGCATCGTCAAATTGCTCATTTCAGATCATACTTTTCTAAGAAATGTTAAAAGTTAAAAATATGAAAAAAAAACACATGTTATATTTGATTATATCATCCTTACATTGACAGCTTTCGATACACGTTTCACGAAACTTCGCTCGATACAATTTAATTCCAAAGTAACCTCTAACTCGGACCGCTAATCCAACTTTACTCCAGTTTATTATATCAAACAGTATTAAACTAATTATAACACAAAAAATATCCATATTATATGCATACATCGACAGCTTTATAAATGCCATTTTTTAAAACGGTATACTAACTAAATCGGGCGTTCTGTGCGTAGCGCTTTCTCTTTCACTCGTCCCACGAGTGACAGTGACGGCTGAGCTGGGTCTATGAACGGCCTTAATCGGTCCAGTAGTTTCGGAGAAAATCGACTGTGACAGACGGACGGACAGACATACGAGTGATCCTATAAGGGTTCCGTTTTTACCTCTTGAGGTTCGGAACCCTAAAAACGATAACTACCTACAAACATTGTGTTCATTATGAGAGGGAATCATACAATACAATACAATATACTTTATTGAACACCACACAATCAAGGAACAGTAGACATTATGTAATTACACAAAAAGGTATGGCATACAGCAGGCGGTCTTATCGCTTAATAGCGATCTCTACCAGACAACCTTTGGATAGTGGAGATGAAGAAAAACAAACTAGGTCATAATTAATTAGGTATAATTTAAATTACAATTATTGTTTCAGAATGTTGATATTCTGGTGCTACCCCCTCCAAATGTTGCAGACAGTTTAGATTCTACAACGCCCGACCACTTTGATAATGTAAGTACCTATTTATATTCATAAGTTTACTTTATTCTAAATGCACTCAGTGCAAAAAATTGGGACAGTATTCACCTACATGCTACGTGATCGTATTTTTGCTGCTAAGTATATGTAAATAAATATAAGTTGCTGATAATAAAGTCAGTGACATTTCCAATGACGACGATAAGATTGGTCATGCTCTCGATATGTGGAAAAAAATAAAAAGTTTCTACTGACCGCTGACATCTTGACCTGCCAAAATAAAGATAATTTCTACCTGGGCCTCTATTCAGGAACGAATAGTGACACAGCTGAAGGATTCAAAATGGCATATCACTTATTTAGTACCTATGTGTTTTACGCGTAAAATTAGTACAAGTAAGCTAAAATGACAGTACAATTTAAACCTGATTTCCCTATTTCGGGACGTGGTATTTCCGTTTGCCTTTTTCGCGACCAAATGGACGCATTGAACAATCAATAGATATAAAAATCTTCCGTGACTAATAGACTATGCAGCCGAAACTAACCTACTGGTAGTAAAAAGCTGAAATTTGGCATGCAGGTTCCTTGGAGAGCTTAGGGGAGCCATTAAGAGAGAATTTCCGGAAATTCTCACGGGAACGGGAATAAATGAGACCTACGCTGGTTAGGTATACTTACCGTAGGAGCCGGCTATTTATTTGCACGAAGACCATCAGTGGTTGCGATTGTGTCTCTATCATGAGTATTATAAATACTTACCACTTTTTTATTGCATTAAATGTGACTCTAAAAATGTTACTTGTTTTCATAAACTATCAAATGATTTCCTTTTTTAGTATAAGTACTTATTTCTGATATTAAATTAATTGTTTGTTATAGGCTGTTCGAGCCCTCTCCTCTGCGGCGAAAGAACACGGTATCTATGTGGTGTCTCAGTTGGTTGAGAAAATGCGCTGCAAAGACACAACTGAGCTCGTGAGAAGCAACCTCGTGTTCAACCGGCAGGGCTCCATCATTTCTGTGTAAGTCTATACCGTTTAATAACACCTTTTAAGGCCGTGAAATTATTTTATATAGTCAATGAGGGCCACCGTATTCCTTCCTGCTCGGTTAGCGCCATTGTCTATAAGGTGTAGGTTATCAATGTCAAAGTTTGTCATTTCATACAATGGTGTCAATGTCACTGCGACATTTGTGGTTTCGGAGACCTCAGTGTTGCCAATGTAGCTTGCAAATATTGTACTAAATTGGCAACATTGCACCTCGTAGGACTGCAAGCGCCTCTAGCGGCGAATTCACTCTCGCTGACCCCTTGTTGTTTGCGCCTTGGCACACTTTGTGTCACTTTTGTAGATACCAGGCCTCCGGATAAGACGACAAGGCCCATAACCTGTTGATTTCTAAGTAACATTACTTTTTAAATGTGTTTTTTTAATCGATATTTATTGCAGTCACTACTCTCACACGATTTTTATTTGTATAGTGATTTAATTTTTAGTAAAAACTAAACCCACTAAAAACATGTTTTTAGTCGAAGTATTTGTTATTCGTATAAAAATATAACCTTACAGAATTCCTAAATATTTTCAATCATTGAAGATACTTACCATTCAAATCCTATTCCTCCAGCTACAAGAAACCCATAGACCCTATAGCGAGCTGCAACAAAACAGCCACGGAAATCGGCAGCTTCATCACCGACTTTGGAGTCACCTTCGGGGTGCTGATGGCCGAAGACCTGGTCCTCCAGGACTTGGGGATCCAGGACGCGAGGAACTTCGTGCTCATGGGTACTTCGAAGACGGAGATACCCGTGTTGGCAGGTTAGTAGACAAATCCTTTTGCCATGTTGATCCTAATGTGCACAGAGGTGGTAACACAGAGGTTTAATAACGTTATATAGGCAAAAGATCAGTCGGCCGTAGAAAGAAGCCGTGGTTGCGCAACATACGCGAGTGGACTGGGATCACGAGTGCCGCAGAACTTTTCACTATCGCCAAGGATCGGGCGAAGTATGCAGAGCCTGCCAACCTTCACTAGTTGGAGAGGCACCAGAAGAAGAGAAGATATAATATAGCCTATGTGTGTAGCCAGGTGTGCGGATGTGTGTGATCTAAAACAAACAGCTAGAAAAGCAGAATAAGTCTGTACAAGTCACGTGACCGTATGCATAAAGTATTATATGTATTGTATGTCCGGGTATAGCTTGAGAACTACTGGTCGGATCATCACAATGGAAATTTTATATGGGGATAGATTTATAACACGACGACGAAGTCAGGGGCAGAAGCTAGTAACTACTACTACTACAGCCTATTCGCATCCCACTGCTGGGAACAGGCCTCCTCTCATCACGAGAGGGTTGCGAGAAGCTAGTAAAAGAGTAATGTAATAAAATGTAAAAGGCTAATCTAATCTAACCTAGACACATGAACTACAAGAAGTTTTATTAGGGATCCTTATAGCTCGGAGTGAAACTTTTTTCCCACATTTACAAGAGTTTTTTTCCACAGCACCTCAATTCTTCACCAGCTGGGCGTATACAACTGAGTCCAATCTGCTGTCCACTGCTGGGATCTTTGCTGGGAAAGGGGGCGCTATTGGCAGGGGAAAGGATGTTAAAGTAGCCGAGCTGAAGAAAGTTGGGGAAGGTAAGATTCAAGCGTATCATACTCGTAGCTAGAAATCGATGGATCTGATTGCATTGGTCCCTATAACAAACCTTTATAGTCCATTAAAATTTACCTGTATCCTACAATATTCTGCTATCCTATAAACATACTACAGTCGAGTTCGCCATATCTACACACTTTTGCACCTCCGTCGTAATAAGGTCCAAAAGTGTACACATAATAAATGATACGTAGAGTTCATTAAGCGTAAGCGTTGGTAGTTTCATAAGAGTCCAAATAATAGAATTGGCCCTGACCAATTTTCTAAATAAGATATTGAATTTCGAAATTATGTTCAGCAGAAACGGTTTATTTGATAAATGTGATGATAAAAAAACATTTTTGTAATCTATAATAAGATAATATTATTGCAAAAAATTACAAATAATATCATAAATGAATAGAATTTCTAGATTTCATCAACAACGTTCCCGACATTTATTAGCACTTGAATAGTAAGTAAAAACAAAAAGGCCCTAAGTAATCTATCCCTACAAAAAAGGCCCTCAAAAGCCTTAGTTCTCAGAGTATGCCAGACAGCATCTTAGGATTTCAAATGTCCTCGAGCCTAAGAGACTACTTACCACCAGGTGATCTGGTATTGCTTGCATCGCGGTAAAAAAAACCTTCAAGTTTCGATATCAAATTAGAATTTAAAATTCAAACTTTCTCCAAACAGCTATTATCCGGAACCCAGCTACCACTGTCAAGACCTACTCCGAGGATCTAAACCAGTACATCATCAGGCCTCTAGACTTGGCTGCTAGCAGTCAAGGGATTAAAGAGACAGTGTGCCATGGGGAATTCTGCTGCCGGTTCCATGTGAAGACTAGCTCTATTGGTAAGTTTTTTATATTTTGAGGACAAGATTTGGTGTTTAGATTTTCATCCATATATAAATTGTTCAAGTGTCACTTTAGAATGGTCGAATACTGAAGCGGTGACATAAATAATAATACTTACTGAATTACTAATTTGTGATGAAATTAAAAAAAGGTGACATCTTGACAAGCAACCTGAAAAACTGTAGGGCGGAACAAACGCGGCGGAACAGTGAACGGTGGATCCATATTTGGATGACCTCAAGATTCCAGTAGCAATGCTTACCTTAATCCTCAACTTGAAAATTCAAAGTTGTGTTTAGCATTAACTTCGGTTTACACGGGGTCATTGCGCCTCAGTAGACATACATTGTTTATTGACTAAGGATACGAATAAGAATAGTTTTCTCGAAACCAGAAATGCACGTCTACTTGCTGACGTGCCTGCCTTGACACCGTGTCAGGTCAAACCATTAGACTAACACCGCTTCAATAATACTCTTTGCTCTTTTTACGTCAAACTACATGCAAACTAATAATATTGTCATTCTGGTGACGCAAAAGGTATCGTGCGATCCGCCTTATCTTCAAGATTGGAGAAAAACAAGCTATAACAGTATTGGAAACTGATATGATCTGATTTTATATTGCTAATATGTAATACTAGCTATTTTTAAACACATTTATTTATCTATCATCTTACTGCTCTGTCATCGACTGTAGGTTATAGTATAGTAGTAGTGTAGTAGGTATCATCGGCACCTATATTTTATTTTTTCTCAATTCCTTAAGTTATTAATACTTAATATTGTAACTTTTCAAAGTCTAAACTCGCCCAATTCAATTTCTCATTATTCATATTTTGAATTGATACAAGTATACATAATGTAATAATGTAGGTAACTATGAATATTCAGTTTTTTTTTCAATATTTTATGATTAATTATTACTTAATGCTTGTTTTTCATCGACATTATAGGTAAATGATTTTTATCGTATTTCTTTGAATGCCCGATGGATTCTATTCGCACGATACTGTCAACTATTTATTATCGATTGCCAAGTTCAAAACCGATAATCCTCATCAAACATTAGTTGGTATGTCTTTGTCTTCGGTCTATTATCTATGTCGTTTTTAATGTGTTTTTGCTTAACTCGCCATTTAACATTTAATAATTATTGATTGGTTTCCGTTTTTGCAATAGGAAAAGGACCATAAAAACTAATAGACATGTCAATAAAATCCTAATTGTGGGTTTTGTTTTATTATTTAAAAAAATAAAATTAAAATAGCTCTCTATAAAATAATTATTTTTACCAAGATTGGCGGTTGCTTGCATACAATAGAGAGTGGCGAAAAAGAGGGAAGGCCTTTGCCCAGCAGTGGGACACTATACAGGCTGAAATAATAACTAAAAAATAAAAAAATAATAGGAATCATCATCATCATCATTTCAGCCAAAAGACGTCCACTGCTGGACATAGGCCTCCCCCAAGGCTCGCCACTCAGACCGGTCCTGTGCTACTTGCTTCCACCGGTTTCCCGCGACCTTCACGAGGTCGTCGCTCCATCTTGTTGGAGGCCTACCGACAGCTCGTCTCCCGGTTCGCGGGCGCCACTCGAGAACTTTCCGGCCCCATCGGCCATCAGTCCTGCGAGCAATGTGCCCCGCCCACTGCCACTTAAGGCTCGCAATTCTTCGGGCTATGTCGGTGACCCTAGTTCTACTGCGGAAATAGGAATAGTACATTAGTATTTCTGATTAAGTACAGTCAGCAGCAGAAGTAGATAAGCTGTCCAGGTGTTCAAAATGACCTACACGCGACCTTATTCTTAAGACGTTAAGGGCGTGTGTAGGTCATTTTGAACACCTGGACAGCTTAGCTACTTCTGCTGCTGTCTGTTCCTACATAATTCTAAGAAACTGTAATGCAACCTAACTTACAAAGATAACCTTTATTTAATAACAAAAAAACAAACAAGGTTGACAACGGGTACCTAACCTGTTACCCCTAAAGAGCGATCTATTCCAGACCATTGGAAGTTAGTGAAAATTACCAATTTTGTCAACAGGTTCCCAAGAGTCTGTGAACTATGGTCTAGCGGCGTTCGAAGGGATCCGCCATTTTGGATCCCATCACCACATTGGAGTACAGCACTGCGCGATTCTTCCCTGTGCTGGCAACTATAAAAGATGCTGTGACGTTGGGTATGTTATAATTATTAATTTATGTGTTATATTGTGTATATACATATATAAATCCCATCCACCCATCGGTGTTTTCTTTTCCCCTTCTCCACCTTCCTAAGATTTACTGGAAGAGATCGCTATTTAGCGATAAGTCCGCCTGTTGTTTGTGTGTGTATTACCTATTTAATTTGTATTATTTCTATATTTTCTTTGTTTTTGTTTATATGGTGTTCAATAAAGAGTATTTCCGTGGTTGTTATTGTTGTTGTTACTTTGACGACATCATGATCTGCCGTACGCGTTTATTCCGCATTTCCATTTAAATCAGCAATCATCTCAGTGACAGATCCTTTCTATACATTTTCTTTTTTGCACAGTCCATACATGCTTTTTTTGGTCCAGTCTACCCTTATATCCATCCATATTCATATTTTCTCATTTACTCGGATGATTGGTTGATGAAAATTAAGAGAATGATTACTAAATTGTTATTCAGTCGAGTTCATAAATATGCGTACACTTTTTGTCCTTATTGCAACGGAGCAATTCGCAAAAGTGTGTAGGTATATATCGGAGAAATCGACAGCAGCACCTCTACCTGTCATCTTTTTATCTTCGACGTTTTATCACCTCTTGACTATTGAAAATATAGCTCCAATTTGTACTCAATGCTTATGGGGAAAAGATCTCTTTTACGCTTTGATAATTTTTAAAATTGATGTACATGGACGATCTCTGCGTATCGCAAAACTTTTAATACTTTTTGGGACTCACAAAACTTCAAATACTTAACACACAGCGTTTACAACTCATTATCTATTTTTACAGCGCCGTCAACAACACCGACCTGATTTTCGACGAGATCTCAATCACTGGCAACTTCAAGGTCAATAACTCCGCCCAGTTCCCTGTCATCCTGTCAACTGACAGTCTGTCAAGCCGCTTCCAATTCAGCAAGTCTGCCAACCGTACCGAAGTAACTGTCAAATTGTACGAGAGCCAAAAACTGTTGAACTTCGGAATCTTCGGTAGGGACTTTACTAAAGACTTTGAGTCGAAGGATGTTGCTTATTCTAACACGGAAGGCATCACTTACAACCTTTATGATTATATCAAAGATGATGTGATTGATTTCTTCGATTATCTCTGGATTACATTTAGAATACCAATTTTTGTCATTTCCATCTATGTCTTGGAGATGATGTAGATTATTGTTATTTTAGTTACTGATTTGAGGGTAGATATAAAATCATGCCAAAGGAAGAAATGTCCCGGTGAATGTAAATGGTTAATTATGTTTTTGAAAATTTCAGTAGATTAGATTACTGCTCAAACTTTTAAGCTATTGCCAAAAAAAAATGAAACTTTTCCTATAGGTAGTGTTCTTTCAAACTACGGCTTAAATTTCTCTCTTTGCTTATCTGTAACCCACCGGAACCTCCTTTCAAAGGGCACAATTACAATAATATGGGTATAAGTATATAATATTATTTACCTATTATAACTTACAAGATAGAAATTACATGGGTTGGGAGCTCTTCTTTCAAGTTATAAAAACCTGTGTTAGAACAGTCCCCTCTTTTTCCTCTTACAAGAAGATCTTGTCTTGTAAGTTACGATAAATGGTTGCCTATGGCTTTTATAAAACTAGGTATTTGGAGTATGAACCTAGTATTTGGTAAAGAGGCCCTACTTAACTATAAGTAGGTAGTTGAAACTAATTTGCTTTCTATGTTTACTAGTTATTTGTATCTGTTTGTATGTATTGCAGCTGTGCTGCAGTAATGCAATTTTGTCTTATTTCAGTTTTCATTATTAAAGTCGTATTTTTATGTTTGCTTTTAGAATTAGTACCTAACTGCTTAACAATAGATGACCTTAACCTGCCACTCTTTCGTCTGCTATGCAAATGTCCCGAGAATAACAACGAATTTTGTTTGTAGAAACAATCCTGTTATCGCCATTTTGCTAATGACAAAAAGGTTGAAAGGTCTTAAATAACGATAGATGTTCAGAAAAAAAAAAAAATGGTGTTGAAAAAGTTCTAGATGTAGGTATTGATGTTTATTTGCATTTTAAATACTTTATTATATTCATAAAACAATACTTATTAAGTCAGTGCTACAATTTTCAATTTTGATAATTATAACGTTGAATTTAGTTTTATATTATTTAAAGGTGTATATAAATAATAATACCATTTTCTATCAACAGACGTCCCACTATGTCTATACGTTACCTGGGCATTTTTACTTAATCTTGTACCCCAATTAATGTAAATGTTAGAAAAAAATCAAGACCGTGTCAGTTTTGTGACCATCATTAAGCATTAAGTTTAATGGAATTATACATTTTCATATGATTTATAAGTTGCTTAATGAATAACCTTTAAAAAACATCGAGAAAATAGTTTGCTTTCATATGAATTTCGTTCTTAATTGTGGTCACAAAACTGACGCGGTCTTAATTTTTTTCTGTCATTTTCACTAATTGGGGTTGTCACTGTACGCACCACCGCAACCGCACCGCACCGCAAGATTTAGTAAAAATGCCCACCTACGTGATTGGTCTAAAATGCGCGTTCCTGATTGGTCGCCTTTTCTTGCTAATGTCATACGTGTGGCATGCATTTTATTTAATTTGTAAACTTTTATTATTATTTACGTATAATAATAAGAAGTGTTATTTAACGACTGAATACTGTGATATTAGATCTTATGCTGGGGTAGAGAATAAAGATCATTTTTTATTATTATTCAATGTTTTATTTACGATTACGTAGAGAATGTCAGGAATTAGGTATAACAATAATTGTGATTGCATATCAAATAACATTTATTTATGACATGACCTTAAAACAATTTACAAGTATCGTATTAGAAGCTACTGATATAGGTTAGTAATTTGTATTCACCACAAAATATTTAAAAACGTCTCTTTACTTGCTATTTTTTTTCTGTCTACGTACACCTCTTACCAAAATATCATAAAATTTACTTACGATTATTGAATACCTACCATTGGATATGTGAACTATCTTCTTTTGCGGTTTTTCTTCGGTATACCCTTGAGAGTTTTCTCAGAATTTTCTTATTCTTTTGCCGATGCGTGTGCAATATTGGATGGAATTAATAGCAACAGAAACCATTCCCATAAAAAACCTCACTCTTTATATTTAAATAGACATATAACCTATCTTCTGCCCGCGACTTCGCACGCGTGGAATTCGGTTATCGCGTTCCCGCGAGAACTATGCGTTTTTCCGGAATAAAAAGTAGCGCCTATGTCCTTTTCGGGGACCCCAACGATCTCCATACCAAATTTTATCCAAATCGGTCCAGCGGTTGAAGCGTGAAGAGGTAACAGAGAGACAGAGTTACTTTCGCATTTATAATATTAAATAGATGTCTGCATAACCACAAGCACATTTCCTAAGCGTAAGATCATCTAACTCTATAACCGTTTCGATACCAAATCGATTTGTTTTTTTTTACACCCGCATGCTACGGTGTCTGTTTGTCTTCCTCTTCTTAATGAAGGTCCAGTGGTCGTCACCGTCAGCTGTGAGCGTCTTCTCGATCCAGTCCATGTAGGCTTCCACCTGAAAATGGGAGAACTAGAAGGCTGGTCCTATTTCTCAAGTTTATCCCTTGGGGGGATAATGCCAATAGTCGCCACGCTTAAAGGGCCAGAAAGTTCTAAAGTGGCGCCTGCGAACCGGTAGACGAGCTGTCGGTATGCCTCCAACAAGATGGAGCGACGACCTTGTAAAAGTCGCGGGAACGCGGTGGATGCGAGTGGCACAGGACCGGTCTGAGTGGTGCACCTTGGGGGAGGCTTATGTCCAGCAGTGGACGTCTTTCGGCTGAAATGATGATGATGAATTTGATCAGATTTTGCTGGTAGTAGGACCTGGTACCAGCGTGCATTGCTCGCAGGACAGATGGCCGATGGGGCTGGAAAATTCTCCAGTGGCGTCTGCAAACCGGGAGACGAGCTGCCGGTACGATACACTTGTTCCTTAAATGCCCCTTATTTATTGTAACTATATAACCCCCGCTGACAGCTAACGTAACCACAAAAAAGCCAACTGATTTAATTTTACAACATTGCAAAAAAAAACAACTCTAATCCATCTAAACCACCCGCTAACTAGGTCCATGTATAGGTTTGTGCGGGCTGGTTTTCCGGAACTCGACGTCAAGATTGCGCCTATTTAGCGTGGTTTTGGGCTGGCGGGGCTACTCCTGCCTACCTAGCAGACCCTTGATGTTGCCGACGACTTCCTGGAGCGACCTCGGGTTCCCGAGGTGTGTTGCCCGATAACCAACAAGAATACTAAGTTCCTAGATTACTTCTCTTACTTGTTTCTTCTTACCTTTGTGTACACATCTGGCTTTCCTCGGGCACAAGGAATACCCCAGGATACCACGCCAATTTGACGACCCTCGCGCACCAAGGGGCCACCAGAGTCACCCTAAAAATATTTTTTTTTCAATAATAAAATTTTTGTAACAAGTTTTTATTGCTAACTGTACTTTTCTTTGTAAATCCCTCATCTACCCTTCAAGACGGATCAAACGAGGGGTTATGTGGTTTTATTACGGAGTTCCTATGGCCACCTTCCAGCTCCATCATCAGATCAGCTCCACGTCATCATAATATTGCAATATCACGCGATTTTCATATTCGTCCACAATTTCAGCTCAATCGGAAATCGGAAAGTGGGTCAAATTTAACTTGCAAGATTCCATTACAGGCAACGGGACAGATGAAAGTAAATAAAAGCTTGTAATCATTATAAAAAAACATGATCCATACTAATATTATAAAAGCGACATAAACTCTGTATGTCTGTTACCTCTTCATGTTTCAAGCGTTGCACCAATTTAGATGAATAATTCTTTGCAATAGCACAATACTCGGTGAATGAAAACATTCGTAAGGAAGCCCGCATGTATCTCAGTCCTAATTCAAAGATGTCTGCGAAGTCCTCAATCCACACTGGGCCCGAAGACCCAAACGCTCTCCAGTTGTGGGGAGGCCTCGGGCTCTATTCCAAGTCTTAAATAGGGACAGGTAGATTCCCTATCATTGCGCTCACTTTGAATCTAGCTGCTTAAAAGTCGGTTGCAAACGCCGCGATGCGAGCACAGCGATAGGTCCTTATTCTGTCTCTGTCCATATTCAAGACTTCGAATAGAGCCCCTGTGCCCAGCATTGGGACGTAATTAGGCTGTAATAGGTACTTACATGGCAAGCCCCTTCGCCGGCCTTGGTGAGAGCGCAGATCTGGGTCTCGAAGACGTCGTTTATGTTCTTGTGGGCCTCCTTGCACTCCTCATATGTGATAGAACGAAGCTCCAACTGCATCAGGTCGTTTGGAAGACGGCCAGGGTACTACAAGAAATACGTAATGAGAATTATGAAAACGCGTTATTCCATGTTATTTTCCATGTGATTCAGGTAAGGCTTAATAAAAATAAGTCTGTAGAGAATTCGCATCTGAAACTTGAAAATTAAAAGAAACTATCAAGACAAGGGGGAAGTGTATTTCTAAACAATTTCTTTTTTGATATCCTCTTATTACACAGAGACTTCGGGTTGTAAGACTTGTAAATTGTAAACTGTTTAGCAATAAAATATGCTTTGCGTTCGGCTCGCCATCTAGCCTCACGTAACAGTAGCAACTACTCAACGGTCGGGTAATCGTGGTTCAGTCACTGGACGCTAGATGTCGATCTAGTGTTAACCCGGGTTTCCGAGCACGCACTACAGTAGGTATAGACTCTGCTACTCTTTTTCTATCATTTCTCTATGAAGTAACTAAACTAGATCTATACTTACAGACGTCGTCCCCCATCCAGTCAACACCAGTTCCTCTCCTTTCTCCACTGGCTCATCGTTCAGCTCGATAGCATCCACAGTGCTGCTAAACTCCATCACCTCATCAGTGAAGATCAGAGCTATGTCGTTCCTGATGACATAGTCATCATAGTCCTCGTGGTATACGATCTTGCGGACCGGGTAGGCTTTGCCGCCTGCTCTTAACTGGTTTGTTCCGACCACGATCTTCATGTATTCTGGTTTCATGCTGCAAAGAGAGTATTTGAAAGAGTGAAAGGAAGTTTTATTTGTGGTAGGCGACCATCAAGTGGCGTGTCACTTGATGGTAAGTGGTCACTGCGGTTAATTGACTTCGAAATGTTATCAAGAAATCATAAGACCTCGAATGCGTTGCCCACTCTGAGGCCCAAGATGGAATGCCTCTGTACCAGTAATTTTACCAGCTGACTTAACCACCTACCGGAACACAACAGTGCGAGCACTGCTATTTGGCGGCAGGTTAGCGGGTAAGACGGTGGTACCAACCCCACCGGACACTAGGCTAGGCACCAGATCCTACCACCCCGAAAATACCTATAATATAAAGAAGAAAAAGAAAAATTCGGCTACTATTAGGACGGCACGTTCACAAATTCAAAAGATGTTCTAAATCTCATCGAATGCTTTTTTGTCTATCTTTATCGCTCGGTATGAGGTTAGATAAAGAGAGATTCCAGACTTGTATATACAGGCATCAGCACGGATCTTGAGCCGTGACCTTCGATGCGCAAGAAGTCGAAAACTTGAGGTCTCATAGGCGGAGAGGCGCGGGACGCAGCAGGCGCTTTGCTCCTTTAGTGTTCAACATGCGCAAAATCCTTACTACGTTCGCTCTCCGCTCATTGCATTCATTCAACAACTCAAACACAAAATTGATTGAGTTCCATTTTATTTTACTCTTTAACAAAATATTTAATTATTATTAAGTAGTTACAAAGTAGTTCAATTTGAATTTACCTCTGAGCTTTTCGGTGAAGGAAAACATCGTGAGGAAACCTGCACGCATCTGCGAAGTAATTCAAAGATGTGTGTGAAGTCCCCAATCCGCACTGGGCCCGCGTGGGGACTATAGCCCAAACCCTCTCGTGATGAGAGGAGGCCTGTGCCCAGCAGTGGGACGCAAATAGGCTGTAGTAGTAGTAGTAGTAGTAGTAGTAGTTACAAAGAGTTATTCATCTTCATCATCATTTCAGTCAGGCATTATTAAAAACCCTCTTAAATAAAGATTTAAAAAAAAAACAACATTTTAGTCGCAAGACGTCCGCTGCTGGACATAGGCCTCCCCCAAGGCTCGCCACTCAGACCGGTCCTGTGCTACTTGCTTCCACCGGTTTCCCGCGACCTTCACGACGTCGTCGCTCCATCTTGTTGGAGGCCTGCCGACAGCTCGTCTACTGGTTCGCGGGCGCCACTCCAGAGCTTTCCGGCACCATCGGCCATCAGTCCTGCGAGCAATGTGCCCCGCCCACTGCCACTTAAGGCTCGCAATTCTTCGGGCTATGTTGAAAGAGTTATTATGAGTTACTAATTCCGTGAATGTACAGTCAGAAGCAAGAACCTCTTGGCTTAAGAATCTGCGTCAATGGTTCCAGAAGAGCACTCGATCACTTTTCCGTTCAGCTGCGTCAAAAGTGGAAATAGCCATGATGATCGCCAAACTTCGGTAGAAGATGGCACTAGCAAGAAGAAGAACAGTCAGCAGCAGAAGTTGATAAGCTGTCCAGGTGTTCAAAATGACACACGCCCTAAGAATAAGGTCGTGTGTAGGTCATTTTGAACACCTGGACAGCTTATCTACTTCTGCTGCTGACTGTATATGTATCGTATATGTGGTTATACCGGTCAACACAATGCGCCGCAGTAAGTATGACCCGAGGCGTCAGTACGGAGCCTCCGCAGAAGTGCCACACGCCCCAGACTCGCAGGGAAGCCTGGTACGGATAGGAGCCGTTGGCAGCCTTGGTCCCGCCCACTATGCGCTCCCAGTCGCGATCCTCGGACGAATAGAATTCCGAGGATACTGGAATTAATATTATCTATGGTTATTTTTACACCTGGGGCTATACTTAATGTAAAGATAAATAAATTATATCTGCATTAATCTTTAAATTTTATTATTTGTATGGATTAAACCGCTTTTTAATTTTTTATTTATTCAATTCCCAAATTACAATTCAACGAGTGCACCAAATTACAATTAGAATTGATTGTACAATCGAATGTGTTCAGCTTTTTATAGGCTACATTTAGCCTAGCTCTAAATTATGTAGACATTAGAGAAACAAAGCAAATATTAAGTAACTACTAGCTGACACCGCGTACTTCGTACCGCCTTAGATTTCTTTTTGTATGATAAAAGATTACGTCCTGAACATACACTCCAAATTTCATAAGAATCGGTTGAGCAGTTTCGGAGGAGTTTGGTTACAAACACTGTGACACGAGAATTTTATTGATTAAGATGTAGATTAGAAAAAACCTTACAGAAACATTTTTTTTATAACTGTCGCTCTTATCTCAGAATGGAGACGATTTTAGCGACACTTTAAAAAGAGGCTACAGAGCGTGCCGAAGAAATATACATACATACATAACTCAAAAACATAACCTACCTTCTGGTGCAGCCGGGTATTTATTTATTTATTTCTAGGTTCTCCAACAAGTGTTTACACTTCACCCTTACACAGAAATTAACACTTTAGATCTCAAGTGTAACAATTATTTACAGGTGAACACCACATGCAAAGATTAGTACCTACGAGAAATGCTTAATAATATCCTACAATCAGAATTAAATACAGTGCGACTTATGAGGGATTATAGTTTAAGTTAGAGAAAATCTCACTTCTTGGCCAAAGCAAGACGTAAAATTTTTGACAAACCACGGACGGTAATTCGTAAAGCCCCAGATCGCATATTTATGGCCACAGAAACATTTACGAATTCACCACCGTAATCAATATCGTATGTAATGTACTATTACAAAACAGGGCCCTAAGTTGCAATACTTCTAATAATTATTAATTTAAAATCTACATAGACTTAGAATGACATAAAAAACACAAGTGACTACGAACGCAAAATAAAAAGAAAAAAGTTTGTCAGAAGTGGGATTCGAACCCACGCCCACAGAAGTGGACTGCGACCTGAACGCAGCGCCTTAGACCGCTCGGCCATCCTGACATGTGAATGCTGGTCGAAATTATCTATCAGTAGCGTTCATTGCTATTGTGGCTATTTATAGACCATTTATCCGACTGCGCCATACGGACGGTAATGTTTTACGAGTATACTTGTATTTATGTGTCTATATTTCTTTGGAACGCTCTTTAGCCTAATCGCCTTGATGGATTTTACATACTTAAATAAAAAGTTTGTATGAAGTAGGGTTTTTATTTACCCATATTTATTCTAAAAGTTAAATAGCCTTGGGATTTTTTATTCATGCATATTCTTTATGTTTTGGATAAATACATACCTAAAAATTATTAAAAATATGCACTTAAATAATACAATTTTAGGCAAGTAGAAACTAAGTCATTGAGACTTAGTTTCTACTTGCCTAAAATTGAAATTTTATTAAAAATATGTGAATCAGTATTAATAAGATTATTGAGGACTTACCAAATAAGGGAAGAATTCCAAATATCAAGCAGCGTAGAGAAACCATCTTAGTATTTAAATTACTGCATGAAAAAACACTGTTCGGCTTATATACTAAAATTTTAATGCAATTCAAACACGCACGTAGAGTTTGAACTAAATATTTATGCATATTTGTACCCCTATGCAACTATAAACGATGCAAATCATAGGACTTTTGTCAACAACCTACCTATCTATAAACGATACTAGATAGACAAAAATTGTAATCTGCAACTTTTTTCTGCATAACTTTTTCATCTACTCACTTAATTAATAATCTACCAGTTAACTATTCAGAGAAGGAAAACATCGTTAGTAAAGCTGATCGAGAACTCTTTTACCAGCTTGGTCGAAAATATACACTTACAGACTTCCCCCATACATTAAACTTAAACGGGCTTAAATAAAGCTCTTCACTTCAAGGAGTATTAAATGAGACATACATATTTATACTATTTATATTAGGTCAATATAGCGTCAAAAGCCGGTGACCTTGTGGTTCGAACTACCGCCTCTCATGCAGAGGGTATGGGGTTCAATTCCGGCTCGAACCTTTATGTTTACTTATGTGCGAAATTCAATTTGAATTTAACACTGAGCTTTTAGTTGAAGGCAATTTTTGTGGGGAAACCTGCACGCATCTGCGAAGATGTGTGTGAAGTCCCCAATCCGTACTGGGCCCGCGTGGGGACTATAGCCCAAACCCTCTCGTGATGGGAAGAGGCAGTGGAATGCAAATAGGCTGTAGTAGTAGTAGTAGTAGTAAATATAGCGTCGTTTAGTGTTTGTTGTATAAAATGGAATAAACATACATAACATGACCCAGGACACGGTGTTGGCATTAGTGTTACTCCTTGGGGAAAATAATCAAACTTAGAAATAAATATCATGCTCCATTGCAAAAAGTATACATAAGTATGTAATAAGTACTTGATAATAGTACATTACACACCTAGACTTACAGACCGCTAGATTATAGCCCTCGCCTCCGGCTCGGGCCTCAATTACCCGCGATCTGAGACTTTCTTTACGACCGCCCGTGGTTAGTATACGATTTTACGTCACCACCTGGCCGTGAAGAGGGATTTTTCGTAGCGCCCAAGGGCGGTAAATCCCGCTTTTCGGCTTGGTGTGACGTAAAAAATATATAACTTCTTTGTTTTCATATTGGAGATATACATGTATTTAATTCTTGACTCTACCACTATTGCCTTTGTAATTTAACTTTGTCTGAATCGTAAAACTGATGGGTTGCTATTTAATTCTCGTAGGATTTTTCATTCTGCTAACTAGTAGAGATCTTCTACTATCTAAAGTCCCGCACATTCACATTTCAAAACGCTTCAATTTTTTTATTATTATTTAAAAAGCACCACCAACACTCTCAACGCATAGTTGATGGCTGTCTCAGCACGCACACATGTGTTGAGAGTGTTGGTGGTGCTTTTTAAATACATTGAAGCGTTTTGAAATGTGAAGGCGCGGGACTTTATATAGTAGAAGATCTCTATAATGTATCGATAGTCAGCTGAAGGGTATTATAATAAACGCTAACACATACATAATAATATTATGTTATTTATACAGTTTCAACATTATTCATTGATTCTTCAACTTGGAATTTATAGAGAGTGAAGTACATATTTTCAAGTTATTTGATTGCCAAAACGATTCTCAATAAAGTCACCATCAAAAGTAATCATAAGGTAATTCCAGCAAGTTCCCCAAGGGGTGCTGGGAGGGGTGGTAACTGCACCATAGACTCCCAAGTAACAATTTCTGGTTCTATAGTAGCCCATAGAACATTTCTCAAAACACCACCTTAGCCCTATAAAAGGCCATAGAAGGTTGAGTAACGCCGATCTGGCGCAGTTATATCTCTATTTAGTGATATAGTGGAACCGTAGCAGCTTTAGTTGTGACGTTTTAGGTCTGTAAAGGTGATGTAATGATGACTCGTATTACAATTTAGTGACATACGGGCCACAGTAACGCTAATGTATTGCTTTTTTATACTGTAGTAGCGTTCGTTGATTCCCTTATAGTCCTATTTTAGTCTATAGTAGAATCCGTGATTCCTACTGAGGCGCTTTCTCGGCCAAGTTTGGTATTGTGTGTTTTTGCTGTGAACTTCATTGACGGACAACAAAAATAATTCAATTATATAAAGGAGTAATATTCTATCGTGGTAAGTTCATGTTATCTTATTTAGACATTTAATATTTCGATCAATGCTGCAAAAAGCACGTGCGACTAAAGTTTTACTGATAGAATAGTATTTGATTTGCTTAGTATTTTCAATGCGCCCTCGATTAATTGAGTTTTGAATAAAATATATTGATATTATAAAATTAAATTCACAGACATTTCTACTTTAGAGCCATTAAGTACATCCGTGGGTCTTATCGGCTCACTATAGTGCCACCGACTCCTGTCATGTCAAAGTTTGAGTATAAAAGTAACTGTTCACTTCCTTTATGTGCTTTTTTATCCTATGACCGATCTACAAACTCCATTATAGAACGTTTTGGCCATATAAAAGAGTCATAGTCACAACTATCGTACGAGCCTATAATTGGGATTCAAAAACAATTAGAACACTTTTAAGTACTATAAAAATGTTCTAAAAATCGATTATAAAACAAAACCGCTCTATTACGGCGTCATTATGGCTACTAAAGACCATGTACTATAGGAGTGATTTGTGGAACCACAATATCGCAAAAACCTTGTATAGTAGAACGTTCATCACTGCTAAAACGCAAGATTTATAGCGGTTGTCCGGGAAACCTTATAGCGCAAATTAGATACATAATGGTGATTTCAATCACTTTTATACAGTAACATAGCTCTTTAGTGGCTATATTTGAAGTTTTTATAGCACTTGACTATAATAGCTCTATAAAATGGTTCTATAAACCTTTACATCAACAATTTATAGGATAATTTGGCTCTTTAGCTTATAGAGCAAGAATGTGTTCCCAAACGCCTTTATACAACTGGTAGTCACCGCTAAGACCTTTATACGACGTTTACTCGACCTTTTAGTGATGATAACCCAAGTTATAGGGCCAAAATGTTACTTGGGCTACTACTACTACTACAGCCTATTTGCGTCCCACTGCTGGGCACAGGCCTCCTCTCGTCACGAGAGGGTTTGGGCTATAGTCGCCACGCGGGCCCAGTGCGGATTGCGGACTTCACACACATCTTTGAATTACTTCGCAGTTGCGTGAAGGTTTCCAACTGCACCATCAATACGTTAATATCCAATGCAACAAATAAAACGCATTCTCATTGCCATACATATTGGCTTTGTCCACAAGGTATGAGATCGAAAAATCAACTTAGGTGCTCTTACACCGGTGGGCGCACTTACCCCCACTGACGTTATATTAATATTAATACCAACAACTTCAGCCTATTTGCGTCCCACTGCTGGGTACATTCCTCCTCTCATCACGAGAGAGTTGGGCTATAGTCTTTATGTTGGGCTATAAGATTGGGGACTTCACTCACATCTTCGAACTACTTCGCAGATGAGTGCAGGTTTCCTCACGATGTTTTCCTTCACCGAAAAGCTCAGTGGTCATTTCAAATTGAATTTCGCACATAAGTAATAATATCCTGGGACCTGAGACATATCGCACATTACTGACCTAGCCCCAAACTAAGCGACGCTTGTATTATGGGTGCTAGACAACGATACAAATACTTATATAGAGAAATACATACGTATATAAATACCAAACA
Source organism: Aethes cnicana (assembly GCA_963971205.1). Taxonomy (NCBI): domain Eukaryota; kingdom Metazoa; phylum Arthropoda; class Insecta; order Lepidoptera; family Tortricidae; genus Aethes; species Aethes cnicana. The sequence continues at coordinate 931,284 of OZ020296.1, read as the reverse complement.
TCCATGACTCGAGTACAAACATTCGTGCTCATCACACAAAGTTTGCCCCGAGCGGGACTCGAACCCGCGACCATCGGAACAGAAGGCAGGGTCACTACCAACTGGACCAATCCGGCCGACAAAGTAAACTTACAGGTGCGAGCCGGAATCGAACCCCCGACCCTCTGCATGAGAGGCGATATGTCGAACCACTAGGCCACCACGGCTTACAATATATTAATATCATAGACATAAATAATACTTCGTATGGACCCGGCCTAACGTAGATACATGTCATGTTTCCCCACTTCATTGGTGTCCAATCCAAAGTTAAACTTATATCGTGACACTAAAGCTGGGTCACATTTTTTCAACAACGAGACGAGTTTTTAGATACTGAGAAACAGTTTCGAAAAAAGTTTTTTTTAAAAACGCTTATTGTCACGCGCGCTCGGTGACAGAACTTTGGTTGGATTGGACACCGTGGAAGTGGGGACATATTACGTGTACGTTATACCGGGTCTATATTATTTACGTATATGATTAATATTAAACAAACCACCACGTCGAAGATCTTTCGATTCCGCCGGCACCTCACAGAGGAAGCGGGCAATTTGCCCTCATCAGAATGCAACCTGTAAGATCGCAACGCATTCAAATTGCACCTCAATTGTTGAGACTGTGACACATTGTGAAATATAAGAGACTAGCTAGCTTCTGCCCGCGTGGAATTCGGTTATGCTATGCGTTTTTCCGGGATAAAAAGTAGGCAATGTCCTTTTTCGGGACCCCAACTATCTGCATACGAAATTTCATCCAAATCGGTCCAGCGGTTGAAGTGTGAAGAGGTAACAGACAGACAGACAGACAGACAGAATTACTTCCGCATTTATAATATTAACTAGCTGACCCAGCGGACTTCGTACCGCCTTGTTTTTTTTTTTTGGGTGAGTATGAAAAATAGCTTTACGTCCTATTCTCAGACCTACTGAACATACACACCAAATTTCATAAGAATCGGTCGAACCGTTTCGGAGGAGTTTGGTTACAAACACTACTACTACTACAGCCTATTTGCGTCCCACTGCTGGGCACAGGCCTCCTCTCATCACGAGAGGGTTTGGACTATAGTCCCCACGCGGGCCCAGTGCGACAAACACGGTGACACAAGAATTTTATATTTTAGATATGGATATGGATTATATATTTATATGGATTATGCCGTTGATATGTAGCTTATCTAGAATTATGCACACAAACATCTGGTTTTTTAAATAACGTACTTCACAGGTGCATGCATGCTTTCTCTATTTCTATTCTACTTGTGTACACTCGAAAGGGTAGAGTTAAGCGATAAGTACCTAAGTTTAAGCATTGACCATCTGTTTTCTTCTGTACCTTAACTCAAACACAATAAATCTTCATTCATTCTTCATTCATTCATTCATTCACAATACTCGTATTTTCCTTCATTGAAAAGCACATTGGTTGTAAAATGCAATATATCGGTGCATTGAAGTTAACCCAACTTTGCAGAATACCGTTTTTAATGACACGTCTTAAGTTAAGACGACGCATCCATATTGTATATTTTGTATATTTGTATAATCCATACTAATATTATAAATGCGAGAGTAACTCTGTCTGTCTGTTACCTTTTCACGTTTCAACCGCTGGACCGATTGAGATGAAAGGCATGGAGATAGTTGGGGTCCCTACTTTTCATCCCGGAAAAAGCATAGTTTTCGCGGCAACGCGATAACCGATATCCACCCGGGCGAAGTCGCGGGCAGAAGCTAGTTGGAAATAAAGGTGACATGGATTTAAATTTTTCTCATCAATCAATTGTATTCTTTGTATTTTATCTTTGACTTCAAATTGTCAGATTAATTTTCGTGATTGGAAAACTTTCATCACTCCTCAGTCGTACGGTGGACGTCAAAGATATGTTTACACCTTTTTACCCTATTCCGTTGCGTTAAGGTCCAAAACCTGCACGCATCTGCGAAGTAATTCAAGGATGTGTGTGAAGTCCCCAATCCGCATTGGGCCCGCGTGGGGACTATAGCCCAACCCTCTCGTTATGAGAGGAGGCCTGTGCCCAGCAGTGGGCCTTAAATAGGCTCTTGTAGTAGTAGTAGTAAGGTCCAAAAGTGTAAATATCTCTTTGAAGTCGACTGTACACTCTTGACAGAGTGGTCGTGGTTGCGTTGGTATAGCTCGACACAAGTTAGAAGGCGCGCGGCGAAGCACTTGAGCCGTTGATGTAGAGACTATTTTTGCTTAATTCACGCGCCTTCTAAGTTCTATCCTGCTATACGTGGTAGAAGACTCTCGTACGTGTCTAGTCCATGGTAGATTTTCCGGCTTGAACACCTTTTTTGAAAACTTTTATAGCAGAGAAAAAGTATCGAAAAGACTTCAAAAACATTGCTTTTAATTTTTACAGTCAATCGGAATGGACTTAAATGTAATTTTTTCATTTATTCGTGAAAACATGTCATGCCAATTTTCATTTCTATTCGTGAAGTCAAAATGACAATACAGTTACGTGAAATTTATAATATAGATAGACCGTTTTTTTCTTTCTAATATTCTCTGAATCACAGATAATAAAACAGAAAAAGAATCAGCCAAATCGGCCCAGCAGTTCTCGAACCTTAGGTAGACTAACTATAGGTACATAAATAAATGAATTGCAGTGTGTTAAAAATAATAAAAAACCGGCCAAAAAGCGAGTTAAACTCGCGTGGAGAGGGTTCCGACCCTTGATTATTTTCAATGGCGTCATTTTCAAACCGTTTCACAGGATAAGCTCTTTTATATGATAGATTTCAAATACCATGGACTTAATAATTTTCCTGTAATCATAGGTCAATATCTGGCCTCCGTATTTTTTCCAAAATCTTAGCTCCAGTGGTTTCGGTGATAAAGGGTGGGTGTTGTCATTTTCGCCTATTTTCTTAAATAACTCGAAATTATTGAACAAAAAAGAAAAAAATATATATATTTGAGATCCTCATAAGAAGTACTTTCATTTGATAAGTCACACGATATAGTTTGAAAAACTTCATAAATATTTTTTTCAAATTCAGCCCCCAAAAATAGGGTCTATGTTTAAAATTCATTTGTTTTCGTTACACATCCGTCTTTGGGTCACAAAATTACAAATACGTACCAATTTCAACTTAATCGGTCCAGTAGTTTCGGAGAAAATCGACTGTGACAGACGGACGGACAGACACACGAGTGATCCTATACTATAAGGGTTCCGTTTTTATCTCTTGAGGTTCGGAACCCTAAAAACGGGGAAGTCTAAAGGTGCAGCTAAAACAAGAAATATAACTTTGCATGGGAAACGCCTTCGCGTGATACGAAGTCCGCCGGGTCAACTAGTTTTTTTAATTAAACGCGAAACTGATTTGTCGCCTATGATCACAAAATTTTCAAGGGAATACGCAGGTATGGATTGTATGGGTTGAATTATTGAAATTTTACCTTAGTTCCGCGACGCGTCTCCTTAAACTAAGAAACATAGTGTTCAAATTTTATCGTGTGCACCACGGCTTAAAGCACAGGTCATAAACAAAACGGTACTAGTTCATACAATGCTGAACTGTTCCGCTTGGAATACGTTCGGTGCCATACTAAATGCGCTATAAATCGGACTATGTTTTACCAAGCGTGCCATAGTAATTTCCATTCAATACTGCAGGAACGTGCTTGAATTTTGATGACTGACATAGTTTGATATTTTTTTAGCGATTTAAGAATAAGAATAAGAATAAGAATGGTTTATTCGGCATAAAAATAAAAGAAATACACTTTATAAAAAAACAGCAAATATAACAATCAGCCGAAAGGGCTGGACAGCTCAGCATGATGCTGTGGCTAGGAGTCACAACGCTGATTTTCAGCTGCAGCCTAAAATTAAGAATTACAAAAGAATACTTAATTCTAATTAACAGTAAGTAAAATCACTTTGAAAATACAAAACAATATTGAATGTACTCAAAGAACACAACGGGAATCACATCAAATTAAAACTAAAAATCATAAAACATATATGTATTATAATATAATATAATTTTCTATAGTCATGTATATGCGTTTAACATGCAAAATACTTGAAAATATAAATATAGTTAATTGTGTGGAAATTTACGAAGTTATATTAGGTACTCGGTACATAAATCTTTTTTTATTTGATATAATTTTATGTGCCATTTTTTTTCCTTTAGGTGAACGAAGTCGCTTGCAAAGTTTAGTTGTCAAATAAAAACATTTTATTTTATTCTATACAATACTAGCTGACCCCGCGGACTTCGTACCGCCTTGGTTTTTTTTGATGAAAAATAGCTTACGTCCTATTCTCAGACCTACTGAACATACACTCCAAATTTTATAAGAATCGGTCGAGCCGTTTCTGAGGAGTTTGGTTACAAACACTGTGACACGAGAATTTTATATATTAGAGATATTAGAATACCTATATGTCTGCCAGCAGACGGCCCACCTGATAGAAAGTGGTTACCACTGCTTAATATCAAGCGCTGCCAGTCCCGAGGGGAGGACCTAGAACTTTAGGTACTTTAGATACAATAGTCTAAAGGTCCGAAATGAAATGAAATAATTAAGTTCCAAAATCTTCGAGATAAAACCGACGCGATCCCTAAATATCTTAATCTCTCAGTTTACCGACAAAACACATTCCTGCTCTGTAAACAACAACATCATCTTAAATTCGTCGTTGCATTGAATATTTGCTGTCTCCACAGATGTGGCGAAAGGCTGTCATTGTAGTCACGTTTATTGGTAAGTACCTAACTTGATTTCAACACCAATTTCACTAGGGCACAAAATAAGTAATAGTACTAACGACTAGGACCCGGTTCCTGTACCACAAAACGCCTCTTTTTGGCTACGGATGGTTAAAATTTGCCAGATTCTCTATGGAGCAAATGTCAAATTTTAACCGTGCTGCGTATCTAAAACGAATAGTCCTTATAATACAAGCCTCATTACTTCTTAATCGACATTTTAAAAATCAAGAATCCGTTACCCTTTAGTCCCTTGAGTTTATACTCAAGTTTGCAACTTCGAAAACTTTGTGCTACCTGTGTGGGGGCCATTCTCAACACCACGAGTTTTGGTACCCTTACCATTATATAACTTGATGGTAAATCATTGGAGTATTTCGAGTGCTCGCACTGTTGTGTTCCGGTAGGGGGTTAAGGCAGCCGGTGAAATTTCTGAAACAGAGGCTTTCCATCATAGGCCTCAGGATAGGCAACACATTCTAGATCTTATGGTTTCTTAATGGGGGATCATAGGATTTCGGTGTCCATGGGCCGCAGTGACCACTTACCATCAGGTGGGCTGTGCGCTCGTTTGGCTATACCAATGATGTAAAAATTAAAAAAAAAATGCAGCCTATGTGGTAGGTGGGAAGCGGGTAGGTATAAATATTTTTTTGATTGTTGCTGCCGATTTTAACTTGTTTTTTGATAATTTTCCAAGACAAGTAGCAAAACTCTTTAATAGTCCTTTGATGTTCATTACGTTTCTGAGAAACATCTCACGTAAGGGTGCAGATTTGGCGAAAGCATCGCGAATGCGGCGATCGAATACTGGTACAGGTTTACACAACTTAGAAGGCGCTCGTATTAAGCAATAATAGACTTTGCGTCAACGGCTTAAGTGTCCCCAGTCGCTCTTTTCTCCATACAAACGTAGTTACGTTTCAATTCGCAAATTACTTATCAGATTGGCACCAAAGTTTACAAGTAATAGTGGATCAGAGATATTAGTGTCCAAAATAACATTTGATTTACTTAATATCACAAATTCGGCGACTTAAAAATAAAATAATTGAATTAGAAATAAAATTTTAAACTAGAACTAAAAATAACTATAGAAAAAACACCCCTTCCAAAATTTCACTTTGCGGCATGGTGCCCATAACGCTGGCGGCGTTACCTCTCTGGATTGTTAAAGAAATCCTTTGCGAGAGGTAAGCGCCAGCCCTTGGGTCGCCGGTTTTGTCGATCAAGTGGGCCGACAACATCCTCATGAAAGCTTTCATGTCTGCCGACCCAGAGTCTCAACCGCGAGAGCGGCCAACTCATATTCATGCATTATGCATGAATACTTTCGGCGCTTGAGGCTCTGGGCCTGGCCAGCAGCAGCGCCGGCTTGTGACCGGGTGGCATTAATGTGAGACGCAGCGAACGTGTCGACACACGTTACGTCCCACACCAATGCCCTCCCCAATTTCCAAGGCACCAAGGTGATCCCGTCTGGGCGCTTGCCGTCGTCTCTGGCCAGTCCCACAGGCTCGAGGACCGCCGGTAGGGAGGCTGTGGCAAGCGATCGGCGGATCAGATCATTGATGGTGCCATGACGAAACATTTGATTATAATAAATTGAAAAATAAAGAAACTAGGACCATATTAGTTTATCTCCATACAAACTTCAAAGTTCAGTTTTTTGGCTGTAATTTAATTGTGTTTTGTTTTACCACGGCATCTACTTACTAATTTCGGACACTAAAAATAATGATTTCATGATGTGTAATAAGTTTCGAGTCAATCTATTTAGTAATTTGGGAATAAAAGCGAAATTACGTTTGTATGAAAAGTTGAGAAACGCCGTGCGTACTGGGGACTCTTAAGTGCTTCGCCGCGCCTCTTCTAAGTTGTGTCGTGCTATATATTTCCCTCGGTCGTGCGCTAGGCAAAGATGCTCCAATATTTTACTAATAATCTAATTGTCTTCCTCCTCCTGTTAGGTGTAACGTTAGTATGGAGCCAATTTGACTGCCACGATGACCCGGCCTTCGATCCTGATGAAGGACCTATCACAGAGGTCCAATATACCTGGCTGGGAGTTCTGCAGTACATCCACGGTAAGCCAAATATAGACCTTTCCATATAAAGTCAGAAATTTCAAACTATATAGATGACATGTTAATTCGTCGTGAAGATGTAAAGATTACCTATCATCAGAGACAAGGAATTATATTAAACTGTCAATCTCCCTACATCACTGTGTACATCGGAAATAGCCAGGCAGGGCGCTACAACTTTTCATATTTCGCCTGTACAGCGCCATCTAGATGTTGCTCATGGAGTTCAAATTTATATCCAGGCTAGGCAGCGACATCTATTATCGCATTTAACACTTATTTCGGGCGTACGCAGATTTGTTTGAAGGCGGACAGGTTTCTAGGTTTACCTTATGTTTTCTATGGCGATATCCGGGTGCTGGTACAGCACGACACAACTTAGAAGGCGCGCGGTGAAGCACTTAAGCCGTTGACGCAGAGTCTATATTTGCTTAATCCACGCGCCTTCTATGTTGTGTAAACCTGTACTTTAAATTTACGCAGGCAGAGACATTTACGTATCATCAGCTATCATCACATTTAGGTACTGCTTGTTTCGGGTGTACGCTGATTTGTATGGAGGTTATACTTCTAGAGTTACCTAACTTTTTCTATGGTAACATTTACTGTCTCCAGTGAAGAACGGCACCCCCCACTACTTTCGCGTACCTCGTGTGGTCCTCATCAGCAAACAGTTCGTCCTGTCCACGGCCCAAGACGCCGCTCAGGTCCCACCCGGATACGCCTTGTGAGTACTCCAGGAAAGAAAGCATCATCATCATCACCATCATCATTTCAGCCGAAACCCTTCCACTATTAGACATAGGCCTACCCCAAGGCTCGCCACTCAGACCAATTTTATGCTAATCTCTCTTCACGAGGTCTTCGCTCCATCTTGTAGGAGGCCTACCGACAGGTTGCATTTACATGATGATCACGAAAGCATTAGGTTTTTGGTAAACACAAAAAAGACTTTCAACAAGATGAAGCAGCGTTATTACATTTTACTTAGTGTAAAATAGGATTCCTTCAAAGGAGAATGAGGATATTCGCAGTAGAACTGGGGTCACCGACATAGCCCGAAGAATTGCGAACCTTAAGTGGCAGTGGGCGGGGCACGTTGCTCGCAGGACTGATGGCCGATGGGTCCGGAAAGTTCTCGAGTGGCGTCCGCGAACAGGGAGACGAGCTGTCGGTAGGCCTCCAACAAGATGGAGCGACGATCTCGTGAAGGTCGCGGGAAACCGGTGGAAGCAAGTAGCACAGGTCTGAGTGGCGAGCCTTGGGGGAGGCCTATGTCCAGCAGTTGACGTCTCTCGGCTGAAATGATGATGATGATGATGAAAATAGGATTAGGTATATTCTATAAAAAATATCCTGTGTTAGGCAAGGCCTGGTGCTCGCCTGGATGCCAGCTTACAACTTCTGCTTTTAAATTGCACAAAGCATAGAAGCAGTCTCACTGTGTTCCGAAGACCCGACATTTTTATTCGGCTACAGTTTCTAAACAATTAATAGGAGGACGTTAGTAAGTAACATGACAAGAAATTTCGCGAACTTCCCTCATTTCCTCATTTCAACGGACAAAGTATACACCTAAAGGTTAGACACCTTTATTTAGGTGTTGTTGGAGTGGCAACTTTAGATGTTCTTAGGTTTATAAATCAGCAAACTCTCTTCCAGAGGAAACATAGTCTTCGGCGAGTATGAGCGCGATGAGACAGAATGTCAGGCTTCAGTCGCGGACCTGGTTAACAGAAGGGCGGAGTGCCAGCCAGCCGTCCTGCTGATGCCATTGGCCGATGTCCTGCTGCACCCGGAGTACAAGAACTTCGGGGCAAAAAGCAGCATTGCTCTGTTGAAGCTCATTATGCCAGTCAAATCTAGTAAGTGGTGGCTTTTAACGTGAAACGTGGCAGAACATATTTTGCAATGATTAAGTTATTTATAGAATACGTATTGCCTCTGTATATTTTACAATGATTAAGTGATTTACAGAATACGTGTTGCCGGTTTGTCTCCCGTTCAAGGACTTTATCGTTGACAAAAGCGGCACACGAACTACGCAGAAGCTGTATCACATTGACTTTGTTAGCGGTAAGTTTTATGAAATCTGCCTATTAGATTTATAATATGACCTTTGTAATATTTGTATTCAGTCAGCCGAAAGACGTCCACCGCTGCTGGACATCTCAGACTGGTGCCACTCGCAGCCATCGCATTCTCGCAATCAATCTAGACCAGTCGTCACTCCATCTTGTTTGAGGCCTGCCAGCTCGTCTCCCGGCACGCGGACGCCGCTCGAGAACTTGCTGGCCCCATCGGAAATCAGTCCTACGAGCAATGTGCCTCGCCCACTGCCATTTTAAGGCTCAGGGCTATGTCAGTGACCCTAGGTTCTATCACGCAGAGAAACCCCGAGCACGCTCGCTGACTTTTGTCCATTGCCGCTTGAGTTTCGCGATTCTCCAGGCTACGTCAGTGACCCTAATTGGCTGTATAGTAAGAATATGTACGGCGGTGGTCTATTGCGGCGGTCAACCAGTTTATAAAAAACACTTTTACCGTGTAGCGAGACATCTACGCCCGTGCATTTGAGCGGTAGTGTCGTGCAAGCGATTGTAGCCCTAAGATTGCACACGGCCATAGTATTATGTCTGTACATAATTTGGTTTTTGCGCTTTGCTTGCAGACGTCCCAAGGGATTTCATGGAAGAGGACAAGGAAGTGTCTCGCATCTCTGTTCTACCTCGAGAACTGTGTTTCTTGAACGCCAGTACGAGTACAATACCTGAGGTAATTCGAATATGACCAGAGGCAATAATTAATTAATAATGTCCTTACATTGAAGCGTAAATCGTTAAAACTCTGTACGTGAGCAAATCCAGGGAACGCTTAAAATTTTCTAACAAAAGGAAGCGTTTGACTTTCTAACAAAATGGTCTATTAGAAGTATAAAGATGATAAAAATTATCTACATTTTCTGTCTACATTTTTATAGCTCAACTCTTACAGATGAAAAGTTACACGCGTCGGAAAAACAATACTTGCGTAAATCGTCTGCATACGTTTTTTTCCATATCAAAGCTGCATTTTACCGTTCAGTAAAAAGTATCTGATTTGGCTTTTCAGTCATGTATCCAATGAGGGGTTATAGGCGTTAAAGCAGAGTCAATGTAATTATGTAAGACTGTCAAACTCCTTACATTACGGCGTACATCGGAAATAGCCAGGGAGCTTTAAATTTCCATACTTCGCCTGCTCTGCGCCATCTAGTTGTAGATCATGGAGATCAAATTTGTATCCAGGATACCTAGGCAGCGGCATCTATTATCGCATTTAACACTTATTTCGTGAGTACCTACGCTGATTTGTTTGAAGGTTGTCATTCTAAGTTTACCTTACTTCTTCTATGGTCAAAGCGAGTAAAAATATCCGCTAAGGGTGCTGCTGGCGTTGGTGTTTGCTGGCATTGGCCATTTTGCGTGGGGTTTTGGCGAAACAGTTGAAAACGTGTCCAGCGGATTTGATAAGCAACAAAACAAAACACTCTCCTCACAACCGTTTTCGCCTCAGCAGCGCCATATGAAGGCGCTTCGCTGTCCGCCTAGGCGGCTTGACTGGAGTGGCGACCGCAGCGCCCCCAACCTACCCGATTTCGTGTCCACCTTTGGAACTATAAAGATTGCGCTCCTTTACTTCAACCCTCCATACCTCCAACCACCTTGAACGCAGCCTCCAACGCCCGTGGCGCCTTACTACTACTACAGCCTATTTGCGTCCCACTACTGGTACAGGCCTCCTCTCATCACGTGGGCCCAGTGCGGATTGGGGACTTCACACACATCTTTGAATTACTTCGCATATGGGTGTAGGTTTCCTCACGATGTTTTCCTTCACCGAAAAGCTCAGTGGTAAACTCAAATTGAATTTCGCACATAAGTAAACTAGACGTGCGAGCCGGAATCGAACCCCCGACCCTCTGCATGAGAGGCGGTAGGCGTTGAACCACTAGCCCTTTTAAAGCAAGTGGCGTCCGCTGGCGCGCAAAAATACGGTGGCTCTCATTCTTCGTTTTTGATGGTTCCAGAGTGACACTTCACCCACGACCGACCGGGTAGCCTGCACGACGGGCTGTGGGTTCAGATCCGGCGCGCCCAGCGTCGTCCACGAACACACGGGGCACTGGTCCATCGTGTCACTTTCAGAAGGTAGGTAGAATTTTAAAAGAATGGACGGAGCTGAGTCTGTTTACACGGCCCTTGGTTTTACGTATTCCTTCAACCGAGCTGGCAAAAAGAGCTAAATAATGATACCAAAAATCACGTTTCAAAGACTAAAGCCCGAGTTACATCGAATGCGTCAGCGGCGCGTCTGCTGCTCGATTGCAGGTTGTCTACGGCTCGTCTGCGGCTCGTCTGCACTGTAACATTAGTTCTGGCAAGACCTGTCACACCGCCTGCGAGCCTTGCGGCAGCCGCGCAGCAGCCGCGCGGCCCGCAAGCGCATAGGAATGCGTTGCCTACTTTGAGGCTTAAGATGGAATGCGTCTGCCAGTAATTTCACCGGCTGCCTTAACCCCCCACCGGAACACAACAGTGCGAGCACTGCTTTTTTGTGGCTGGTTAGAGGGTAGACTAGACGGTCGGTGTTAAAAAACCAGGCTCTACCCGAACTTGTACGAGGGGCGTTCAAAATATTCTCGGTATTGATATCTTATAACCTCTTTTTGAATTTGTTTTGTTACTGGCTGGTAAGGTTCATTCTTCGACATTAAAAAAAAGTATAATTCAAACCGAGATGTTCTTTTGTTTTTCTGCAATTTCTGAACAAACACGAACACAATGAGTGAATTAACAATGTTAACGAAATTAGAACATCGTTCCGTAATAAAATTCTTGACGAAACAGGGTAAAAACCAAAAAACCATAAAAGAGGAAATGGATTGTGTTTACCGTGAGTCTGCTCCTTCTTTATCTACAATTCAAAAGTGGTCAAGCAAATTCAAACGTGGCAGGGAGAGTATTGAAGATGACCCTAGACCTGGCCGGCCTGTAGTAGCTACTTCACAAGAAAATATTGATCAGGTGGAAAACCTTATATTGGAAGATGGTCGAGTGAAGATAAAATCAATAGCTCAAGTAACCAATCTTTCTATTGGTACCGTACATGACATTATCCATGACCATCTTAATATGTCAAAGGTCAGTGCAAGATGGGTTCCGCGAATGCTGACTCGACTTCAAAAAGATGTGCGTGCAGCTTGCTGTTCCGATTTTATTGACCTGTGTGGTGAAAATCCTGATGAGGTGCTGCAAAAGATAGTTACTGGAGATGAAACCTGGGTTCATCATTATGACCCAGAGAGTAAACAGGAGTCCATGCAGTGGCACATTAAGGGTTCAGCTCATCCCAAGAAGTTCAAGGTCGTCCCTTCCGCTGGCAAGGTCATGGCAACAATATTTTGGGATTGTGAAGGAGTATTGTTGATCGATTATAAAGAAAAAGGTGTAAATATCACGGGACAGTACTACGCGAATATTCTACATCAATTAAGGGACGCAATAAAAGAAAAAAGGCGAGGAAAGTTGTCTAAAGGTATTCTGCTTCTGCATGACAACGCCCCTGTCCATACTGCTCATATTGCCAAGGCAGCTATTGCTGAATGTGGGTTCGGAACTATAACTCATCCACCGTATAGTCCGGACTTAGCCCCCAGCGACTTCTTTTTGTTCCCCAATCTCAAAAAGGATCTGCGTGGAAATCGATTTTTTGACGATGAGGCGTTGAAGGCGGCAGTAGAGGAGCACTTTTATACCAAGGATAAAAAATATTTTTATGAGGGATTAAAAAAAATAATTGATCGATCTTTTAAGTGTATTAACATAGGGGGGGAGTATATTGAAAAATAAAAAAATATCAAACTGTTCATACTTGTTTGTTTTCATTCCAATACCGAGAATATTTTGAACGCCCCTCGTAGTATGCAAGGGCGTACCCAGATTCTCACCCAGGGGGTGGGGGGGCAAGCGCAAACTCAGCTTCAGATCCAGGAGTGGGGGGCGGGGAGGGCAGATCAGATGGGGCATTTTGCATGGTAGTGTTCCTCACCCCCCATGATGGCATGCCGTTGGCAGGCGGCGAGCCGTGTCCCGACCCGCTGCTGGCGCGGCGCGCGCGCTCCCCGTCGACGCACATCCTGCTGCACCCCTACCTGCCCTGGATAACCAGCGCCATCACCGGCAGAGCTGTTGGGGGCTTCTTCAAGGATGATCCTTTCGGTAAACTCTATCTATGCGTATAAGAGTGAGGCCTCACTGATGCGTTGCGAAAATATCGTCACAACGTTTTGCTTGACCCTTCATAAAATATAAGGAACTAACTGATAAGGAATTGAATAACTGACTGATTCAACGCACAGTCGAAAAAATCAATCAATGGCTACTAATATTATTAGTATTATTACTACTACTACTACTACAGCCTATTTGCGTCCCACTGCCGGGCACAGGCCTCCTCTCATCACGAGAGGGTTGGGCTATAATCCCCACGCGGGCCCACTGCGGATTGGGGACTTCACACACATCTTTGAATTACTTCGTAGATGCGTGCAGGTTTCCTCACAATGTTTTCCTTCACCGAAAATCTCAGTGGTAAATTCAAATTGAATTTCGCACAAATAAATAATTTTAGAGGTGCGAGCCGGATTTGAACCCGCGACCCTTTGCATGAGAGGCGGTAGGTCAAACCACTAAGGCCACTACGGCTATTACTAGGCCACCAACTATTTTATGCTATTTTATGTTTATTCTACCTATTTTATGTTAATTTCGATTGCTGTCTGGTTTTATGTACCTTTTGAAATAAAATAAAGTAAATAAGATTGAATATTTTTTGTAAACCACTGGCAGGTCTTCTGGTTTCCTTTTAAACACCGCCACCGCTACAGCCTATTTTGCATCCCACTGGCTGGGCAAAGGCCTCCTCTCATCACGAGAGGGTTTGTTCTATAGTCCCCACGCGGGTCCAGTGCGGATTGGGGAACTTTTTAAACACGAAGGGGCTTTTTTCCAGGGTTCACGATGCCCAGAGCCGTGTCGCCCGACATCATCACCCACTTCTGGGTGGGCCACTGGTGGATGGGCGGCATCCGGTGCTACGATCGCGGCGAAACCACCGACACAATGTTCCGGTTCTACCACGAGGTCTTCCAGATTAAGCCACTGAAGAAGACGTACGTGACGTATTACCTTGAGGTGAGAACCCACCACCTTAACAGCCTATTTACGTACCACAGCAGCTGGTCACAGGCCTCCTCTCATCACGAGAGGGTTAGGGAGTTCACAAACATCCTTCCATCCAGCGTTTTAGACGATGTTTAAAGCTGGCCAAACTAGTGGCTTCGATTATACTGGTCGGCAATTTATTGTAGACATTTGGACCCGTGGCATGAGTTAGTTTTGCTGACTTGGTGAGTTTGTGAGGTGTCCCAACCAACTTCTGCGCGTCTCGTGTATTATAGTTATGCGCCATACCATTTGTCGAGAATTTATCTATGTTCACTCTCACATAGACTGCTACTTGACACCTTACATTATACTGCGCTGCTTCCTCTGCAGAGCAGGTTGGGTACGTCACGACGTTTTCCTAAGACGAAAAGCTCAGCGATAAATTCGAATAGAATTTCGCACATAGCTTCAGAGATGCGAGCCGGGATCGAACCTGATTCGTGGACGCCATTCGAGAACTTTCCAGCTTCATCTGCCACCAGTCCTGAGAGCAATGTGCCCCGCCCACTGCCACTTAAGAGGACACGTTAGTGGTCATTTTTCCATACGTTCTCGACATATTCCTCCCTGGATTTTGATCGTAGATTAATGATTTTTTGAAATAAGATTTCGTCAGTATCTGTGTCGGTACGTTTTGCTTTTAGTGATATTTTTATTCTTAATAGAACTAGCGGTGACTCCAAACAGTGCTGAAAACGGCCCGATTGAATAGGCCGCAAAGAAATGACTGGTATACAAAAACCACAATAAAAAACGCAAAAATCAAAACGGTCCGACGCAGATAATTTCCTTCTCATCCAGTTCCCAAAATTTCATTACGATTGGTTTAATTTTGGAGGAGCAAAATGTCGAGAACGAAACCTCGATTTCTGAGTTTTTTACGTCGGATTTTTCGCCGGAACTGCAGTTGTCTTTATCGCACCTTTTGTCGCTCCGCCCGCGCGAGCAACATTGATTTAAATTTCTCAAGTCTGAAAAGGGGCTCAGCTCACGTATCCTCTTAAGACTCGCAGTTCAGTACCAGACCCTAGTTCTACGATTACGGGATCTGTGAGATTCCCGGGATTCCTATCCAAACTCTTCTTCCGGGGTCCCTCTAATGAGCTTCTGAGATTTTTAGGGATTTCCGGGATAATAGGTAGCCTATATCTATTCCAGGTTACAAACAATCTGTTTGCCAAATTTCATGCAAATTGGTTGAGCTGTTTTACCGTGGTTGAGCAACAAACATCCAAACATCTAAACATCCAAACACACAAACTTTCAGCTTTATTATATTAGTAACATTATATTTTACTAGCTCAGCAGCAAGAGCGACACAGTAATAGTCTGCGTGAAGGTCGGAATGCCATATCAGCTCGGAATACCCCTGGTGTGGGGGATTGACACTTCTGATATCAAGGTAAGGTTACAATCACCCCGCCTTTCAAGAGTCCCTATATAGCCCGGGTCGCACCGAATGCGTCTGCAGCACGTCGACGTCTCGCCTGCATCCACCCTGAATCTGTATAGCATTAGTTCTCGTAAGACCTTGCGCGGCTGCGGCTCCGTCGTACGCTGCAGCTACGTCTGTACAACGCTGCCGAGCAGTGCGACAGCTGCCAGAGTTGTATAGAGCAGAGCGAGACGGCAATATAGCTTTTTCGCATGTAATAATTACAAACCATGGAGGTAATACGTCATATTCAACAGTGCCAGTGACATGTCAAAAATGGCGGCTAAAATGGCGACGCGCCGCCGAGATCTGACAGTATGGAGCGTTGATGTCAAAGGAGCGCAATCTTTATACTTCCAAAAGTGGACACCAAATCGGGTAGGTTGAGGGCGCTGCGGTCGCCACAAGTGTCAAGCAGTAGCGCCTTCAGATGGCCCTGCTGAGGCGAAAACGGCTGTGAGGAGAGTGCGTTTTGTTTTGTTGCTTATTAAATCCGCTGGACACGTTTTCAACTGTTTCGTCATATAATATTGCGCTCCTTACCAAGACACATTCCACACTAGGCTGTCAGGGCTGTCAGATATGGATATCTGACAGCCCTCGGTGTGACAGGGGTGCTGTGCGGCTCCCGCCACTTCACACGCGCGTAGATGCTGGCGAGCCGTCGACGTGCTGCAGACGCATTCGGTGTGACCCGGGCTTAAAGGTTATCTAAGTCTGTGGTTGTAGGGTATATATAATTTTTGGACAGTTGGACAAAATGTGTAAATAAATAAATATCTTGGGACATTTCACACGAATTGACCTACTACTAGGTACTTACTACAGCCTATTTGCGTCCCACTGCTGGGCACAAATGACGGTAAGGGCGAGTTGGGCACGAGTTGCGCGCGGCGGGTCATGCCGTCGCCACTCTGCATGTAGTGACTTAAAGTATACCTTATCTCTGATATATGTGACCCTGATATATACCTTCTGCCCGCGACTTCGTCCGCGTGGAATTCGGTAATAGCGTTCCCGCGGGAACTATGCGTTTTTCCGGGATAAAAAGTAGCGTATACGTTACGGATTTTATAACACTGGTGTTATAAAATCCTCATGCCATATTTTCTTGCAATCCGTCCAGTAGTTTTCGAGTTAAATCCGGACATACAATAGATACATTATTTTTTTCTAAAAATCGTTATTTTGTATTCAGTGTCGTTTATATACTGCCCTCGACTTGATTCATTTTAATTTTCAAGTTTCAGTACGCGACATCTTCTGCAGACTTATTATTAGTAGTATAGATAGATACGCCGATGACTTTGTCTGATGATGGTGGACGATGTTGGCAGATCCGGATTCCGCTGGTGATCTTCGACTACCCGTACAAGTTCCAGGTGGAGGCCTGGGGCGCCAACGCCACGGGGGATTCCACCAGCTCCGAAGATAGCAAGGGAGAATAGATTAATAAACGTTTACAATAGAATACATTACTTTTTTTTGACAATCTGACGACATGGAGATACAGACAAACACAGATTTTTATACATGAACAAGTAAACAACATGAACAGTAACTTGTTCATGTTGTTTACGGGATGGTTTATTATTATTATTATTGTTATAGCCTATAAAGTGTCCCACTGCTGGGCAAAGGCCTCCCCTCTTTTTTGCCACTCTCCTCTATTTTGTGCAAGCTCCGCCAATCTGGGTCAAATGCGTCCAAGGTGTCCCGCCATCGCCTTTTGGGTCTGTCTTTTCTCCGGCAGCCATCTCGTGGAACCCACTCTGTGGCTTTTTTGGCCCACCGTTCCGGATACATCCACCAGACGTGGCATGGTACCATAATAATATTGTCCGGGGTGGTACCATCGTCTTTCCCCGCTAACCTGCCGCCAAATAGCAGTGCTCGCACTGTTGTGTTCCGGTAGGGGGTTAAGGCAGCTAAATTTTTGGCACAGATGCTTTCCATCTTAAGCCTCAAAGTAGGCAACGCATTCCTATGCGCTTGCGAGCCTTGCGGCTGCTGCGCGGCTGCCGCACGGCTTGCAGGCGGTGTGACAGTCTTGCTAGAACTAATGTTACAGTGCAGACGAGCCGCAGACGAGCCGTAGACAACCTGCAATCGAGCAGCAGACGCGCCGAAGAAATGTTAAAAGTTAAAAATATGAAAAAAACATATGTTATATTTGATTATATCATCCTTACATTGACAGCTTTCGTTACGCGATTCACTAAACTTCGCTCGATACAATTTAATTCCGACGTAAGCTCTAACTCGAAACTTTAATCTAACTTTACTCCAGTTTATTATATCAAAGTGTAAAACTAAATATAACAGAAAAACTATCCATTTTATATACATACATTGACAGCTTTATAAATGCCATGTTTTTAGACGGTATTTTTATAGAAATTAAAACGTGTTAAATGCTAACTAAATCGGGCGTTATGTGCGTAGCGCTTTCTCTTTCACTCGTTGCACGAGTGACAGTGACGGCTGAGCTGGGTATAGGGACCGCCTTAGAGCAGAGTCGTAAATGTTACTAGTTCATGCTATGATTTACTATGAGGAAACACGACAAGAAAATAAATTGTTCCCAAGATACAACTAGAGGGCGTGGCAGTGGCAGCCAACAAAGGAAGCAAATATATTTAGCCTTAAGGGTAAGATCGTTGAAGTAAAGTAAACCTAGAAGCAAAACATAGCTTATTATTTATTTAATCTTTATTGCACATTAGTAAAAAGTTATACAAAAGGCGAATTTAATGCCATAAGGCATTCTCTACCAGTTAAACCAAAAGTTAGTTCGCATATTACCTTCATACAAATCATCGTACGCCCGAAACAAGTGTTAATTGCGATAATAGATGTCGCTGCCTAGGTAGCCTGTATGAGAATTTCAAGCGCCCCCTGGATATTGCTCACATACAGGGCTTTATGTACGCCGCAACATCAGAAGTTTGACAAATGACAAATAGTGATAATTACCACACGGCGGACACGGTCTATAAAAGGACGATTTCGAACACAATTCGAATGAAGTGTCAATGTTTTCGTGCGAGGACGTCTGCGTGAGTGCGAGGACGTCATTACACTACACTTGTAAATGTGTGTGTACACACACACTACGCGGGCCAATTATTCACTCTCCATCTCAGGATGAAATAAATGACGGTAAGGGTGAGTTGAGCTAGATTCAGGTGATCCCGTGATCATTCTGTATTTAGTACTATTAAATATTCTGTGATAATGGTGATAATACATGAGTATCGACACATAAAAGCCGTGATAGCGTAGTGGTTCGACCCACCGCCTCTCCTCCAGAGGGTAGGGGGTTCAAATCCGGCTTGCAACACTGAGCTCTGAGTATATTTATGTGCGAAACTCAGTTTAATATTAACCACGGAGCTATTCGGTGAAGGAAAACATTGTTAGGACACCATTTAATTACTGAAGTCACGCGCGGGCTCAGTAGGTTGGTGCAGGTTTCATAGCGTTTTCTTCGTAAAGCTGGTTAATAGAATACTTATACTACCTAATTACTAACTAGAGTAAGTTTACCTTCCTTATGTGTGAATTGTGTGGAATGTGTGTGAAGTCTCCAATCCGCACTGGGCCCGCGTGGGGTCTATAACCCAAACCCTCTCGTGAGAGGAGGCCTATGCCCAGTGGTGGGACGTAAATAGGCTGTTCTTGTGGTGGTGGTGGTTGTGGATAAACCTACATTACTCAAACATTACTTTTTATTTGACGACCGGATTTGGTCCAGTTGGTAGTGAACCTGCCTTCTGTTCCGATGGTCGCGGGTTCGAGTCCCGCTCGGGGCAAACTTTGTGTGATGAGCACAAATGTTTGTACTCGGGTCATGGATGTTTAGTATTTATATATGTATGTATTTCTATACATGTATCAGTATTTATATCGTTGTCTAGCACCCATAATACAAGCGTCGCTTAGTTTGGGGCTAGGTCAATTTGTGTGAAATGTCCCGAGATATTTATTTATTATTATACACTATTATGATTTGATAGAATGTTTCAAATTGCTTAACTTTTCGGTGAAGGAAAACATCGTGAGGAAACCTGCACGCATCTGAAGTAATTCAAAGATGTGTGTGAAGTCCCCAATCCGCACTGGGCCCGCGTGGGGACAGTCCAAACCCCCTAGAGATGAGAGGAGGGCTGTGCCTAGCAGTGGGACGCAAATAGGCTAAATTAGTAGTAGTAGATAGAATGTTGGGGTAAATAAAGCACCAGGATATAAGTATCAGATTGATTCATAATACATTCAGTATATTAAAAATGTTTTTTATTTTTTTCCTGAAACTTAAGCTGCCCCTTAAGAACCCATCATTCAGTGGGTTGTACTTTAAGACAACTTCATAAAGATTGTTCCGCTCAGAACCGAACTCTACGCGAAGCTTATTAAAGCTCAAATTGTAACGGCACTGTGAAGAAATATTGCAGAATTGATAATCGAAATGCAGTTACAAATAAATGCAATAAATGCAGTCACGCTCGGGTACAGTTGGATGCGTATCTAAATATATAAAACTCAGAGGTGACTGACTGACTGACATAGCCCAAACCACTGGTCGGATCGGGCTGAAGTTTGGCATTCAGGTAGATGTTATGACGTAGGCATACGCTAAGAAAGGATTTTGCGAAATTCCCACGGGAACGGGGAAAAAACGGGATTTTACATTTAATACTTCTGCGCATACGAAGTATAATGATATAACGATAATACCTAATTGTATCTACATTTATTTATATGATGGTTCTGTTTGGCTCCGCCAATTTATCGATTGTAAATTGAGCATATTATAAATATTTCCATCCAAAATTCAATTTCTGTTTTTTATCGATGTAGATACTTTTTTTTCCTATTGAAAGTTAATTTATAACGTTAACTTTTAATGCATTTGTCGGTAACTGTACTTCCATTTTTGAACATGGCAACTTCTTAATTGACATGACAGGCTGTTTCAAGCAAATAATTGGTTTTTGCAAAAACAAACTGCAGGCATTAAGTACCTAGGTATATCATTTACTAGCTTCTGCCCGCGACTTCACCCGCGTGGAATTCGGTTATCGCGTTCCCGCGGGATCTATACGTTTTTCCGGGATATAAAGTAGTCTATGTCTTTTCTCGGGACTTCAACTATCTGCATGCCAAATTTCATCATAATTGGTCCAGCGGTTGAAGCGTGAAGAGGTAACAGACAGACAGAGTTACTTTCGCATTTATAATATTAACCAGCTTATGCCCGCGACTTCGCCTGCGTGGAATTCGGTTATCGCGATAAAAAGAAGCCTATGTCCTTTCCTGGGACTCCAACTATCACCATACCAAATTTCATCCAAATTGGTTGAAGCGTGAAGAGGTAACAGACAGACAGACTGACAGACAAAGTTACTTTCGCATTTAATTTTAAACTAGCGACCTGCCCTGGCTTCGCACCGATGGTAGAGCAACAAACGTCTTATGCATGTAAAATATGCTGTAATTTGATATTGAGAAATAAATGTCTATGTCTATGTCATCAAAGCCTTCTTTATGACCTTGTATAGAACAGTTAAAATAACATGAAAATTGAGCTTATCGCGAACAGATAGAGAGACGGACAACTTTACTTCAGAATTATGTATGAAGATGTAAATTTAATATTTTGTGTTTTATACTGTTATAAATAATAATAATAATAAATATCTTGGGACATTTCACACATGTTGACCTAGCCCCAAACTAAGCAAAGCTGTACTATGGATGCTAGACAACGATATAAATACTTATATAGAGAAATACATAAATAATATATAAATATGTACTAACATCCATGACTCGAGTACAAACATTCGTGTTCACCACACAAAGTTTGCCCCGAGCGGGACTCGAACCCGCGACCATCGGAACAGAAAGGCAGGGTCACTACCAACTGGACCAATCCGGCCGTTAAAAGTGTATTCATGTTTATGCCTTTGATTACCAGTAAAATGATGCTAAAAAGCTTCTTCACAAATTAACTTCCAAACTGCTAAAACAAAGGCAACTGTCACAGCAATCTCATCAACCACATAATCCAAGTTATAAATAGCTCGAAAGCTCTTAAAGTACAAAGCCCGTGTCAAGTTACTAATTAGTGAAAAAAGCTCCTATTGAGTGGCAGGTCGGGGCTTGGTGTCAGGTGAACTTTGAAGTTTTTAAGGTGTTATTTGTTTTGTGATATGCGCTTAAGTGGTTCCTTTTTGGTTGATAACCGTGTGAGTGTGACTCGGTTTGTTATAGAATAAGTATGCTAAATAGTAGCCCACGGCCACAATAGGGATGACGACAGGGTGAAGAAATCGAAATTCAAATTAGTCCGTCAGTCAGGTAATAAAAAAATATTAGACACGATTTTTTTGTTTTATCAAGTTAACAAAGAATGACTAAGTTAAAACGCATTGAAGTTGGAGAGTGGGGGCTAACTACGTCACCGTTAGGTATAAATCGTACCTAACCGTGACGTCACGCGACATTTCCATTCAATATATCTCCGTATAAGTTTGATTACGTGAAAAAAGAAAAAATACTTTTCAATTATCTTCCTGATAGACTAAGGAAAAAAAGTTGTCGTTCTTCACAAATTAACTTCCAAACTGCTAAAACAAAGGCAACTGTCACAGCAATCTCATCAACCACATAATCCAAGTTATAAATAGCTCGAAAGCTCTTAAAGTACAAAGCCCGTGTCAAGTTACTAATTAGTGAAAAAAGCTCCTATTGAGTGGCAGGTCGGGGCTTGGTGTCAGGTGAACTTTGAAGTTTTTAAGGTGTTATTTGTTTTGTGATATGCGCTTAAGTGGTTCCTTTTTGGTTGATAACCGTGTGAGTGTGACTCGGTTTGTTATAGAATAAGTATGCTAAATAGTAGCCCACGGCCACAATAGGGATGACGACAGGGTGAAGAAATCGAAATTCAAATTAGTCCGTCAGTCAGGTAATAAAAAAATATTAGACACGATTTTTTTGTTTTATCAAGTTAACAAAGAATGACTAAGTTAAAACGCATTGAAGTTGGAGAGTGGGGGCTAACTACGTCACCGTTAGGTATAAATCGTACCTAACCGTGACGTCACGCGACATTTCCATTCAATATATCTCCGTATAAGTTTGATTACGTGAAAAAAGAAAAAATACTTTTCAATTATCTTCCTGATAGACTAAGGAAAAAAAGTTGTCGTCATCCCTATGTATCACGTTGAATATTGTTAGTACATACCGGCCGGGGACCAAAGCTTTAATCGAGAAAAATGCTACCGCAGGAGATGGAAGTACACGCACAGGTATTTTTTACACCATAATCATTTTAGTTGCAGTTTAGGTTTCATAGGTATATGGAGTAAAAGCCTACAGAGCTCCATATTCTTCTTCATAGTTTACTTAAATAATTTATCTGCATTCCTAATTACTTATGTCATAATGGGGATGACGACAACTTTTTTTTCCTTAGTCTATCAGGAAGATTATTGAAAAGTATTTATTCTTTTTTCACGTAATCAAACTTATACGGAGATATATTGAGTTGAAATGTCGCGTGACGTCACGGTTAGGTACGATTTATACCTAACGGTGACGTAGTTAGCCCCCACTCTCCAACTTCAATGCGTTTTAACTTGGTTATTCTTTGTTAATTGGATAAAACAAAAAATATGTGCCTAATATTTTTTTATTACCTGACTGACGGACTAATTAGAATTTCGATTTCTTCACCCTGTCGTCATTCCTATTGGAGCAGTCGTATAGACGCGAACAAGCAGCTATGAAAAACTGACATACAAACTTTTTAGTTTATGTAGTTACGTATTTTAATTCATTAAATGTAATGCCACGTAATGCACTACAATGTACGTAGGTACGATTTTATCAAAAAGATAAACATAAAGTGGACTTTATAATACATAACATAATAATCTCTTCCGGCCATGCGATAGAAAATATATAAAATATGTAATCTATGTTTAATTCCACTACTACTACTACTATAACCTATTTACGTCCCACTGCTGGGCACAGGCCTCCTCTCATCACGAGAGGGTTTTGGGCTATAGTCCCCACGCGGGCCTAGTGCGGATTGGGGAATTTACACACATCTTTGAATTACTTCGCAGATTAATTCCACTAGATAAAATTGTATTTACTAAGTAGCCCACTGGTAAATAACATATTTCAATTCCATCAATGTATTTTACGAGTACATTAACACAAAAAAACAAATTGTATACTTATGTTGCACTTTTTATGCGGTAGGGTAAAAGAGCAGTGCACTCGATTTGAGAACCAAACAATTAGTTGCGCTTCTACAAGGGTGGATACAAAGTCGCGAATACGAGGTCCTACCCTAATTTAGTAGGGTGACCACGACCACACAAATTACTTGCAGGACTCTGCCAAATAAACTCGTCCTTATGAATTGGTGAAAATAAATCTTCGTTTTATTCGACGACAACTTCAGATATTCCAAGATATTCAAAGAAAGAAACAAAAAAAATTACTTCGTGACGCAAAACACAAAAAATACTCTAAAATAAATATTAAAGTACAAAATGATCCAGAAAATGAGTATCTCTACTTTTCTCTGTACTGCTTTTACATGAAAGTTTGCTTTTACACGCAGTGACCAATAGTAGAAGCTAGTAGGCTAATGTATGTATGTATGTATCGTTTATTGGTAAAAAATATTAGATTTACAAGTCGCTTAATTACTAGTATATGTACATAGTTCATATAAATTCGATGCATATTAATTACATTTTATTACATTATATATTAAATTGATTATGTCAAGGTATTATTTCCCTTAGTGTTTCATACATATCTATAATAATTAGTAATAAATTTATTTGGAATGCGTACCTATTACATTTCTTTATCTAAGGTAGTAATACTTGCTATGCACTAGATATGCACGCTGAGAAGCTATGCAAGAAACTCAAAACAAGGTCATTATTATTACTTCTTAACAACCAAATTTTTTACCTACCTACTAATTTTCACCATTTTACATTGTCTCAAACTTTCGCGATACACACTCATATTAAACACATTATCACCATATATGAGTCTTCTCGTGACCACGGCCGTTGCATCGCGGCCGAAACGTCGAGGTAAAATAAATATAAACGCGCCGCCGCTGCTGGAGAACATCGAGAGTGCTGACTTCTGGCCGAAGGGTGTAGTGTTTCGACGGTTCCGGGGCAACCTACCGAATCCTACACCGGAGATGACGACGCAGCGGAGCCACGCCGTTTCGTCGCCTAAATAGTTTTTATTTGTTTTCATGACGCATTGGCGTTAGCTGTAAGGTCATGGTAAACTTTTTATAAATAAATAAATAAATAGTTTTTACGCGATTAAGTCCCGGTGATAGTGTGTTTCACCAAATTTCAGTTTAGTTTTTCCATTCGTTTAGTTTCTCTAAAGTTACACACTCTCTCTACGCTGCATGGCCGGATTGTCTCACAGACTCAGCATGCCATGGCTACCCTATCGTGCCCTAAACCAGTGGGTAACCTACAGTAATTGTTGAATGGCCCGCGCTAACAATAGTTCGTAAATTGAGGCACCTGGCGTGCGTGTGCGCATAGGGTTCCGTGATCGAGATGTGTGCAACGACACAAATTAGAAGGCGTGCGGCGACGCACTTAAGCCGTTGACGCAGAGTCTATTTTTGCTTAACCCACGCGCTAAGTTGTGTAAACCTGTAATATGCAATTGCTATTTGAAGCCGTGGTGGCCCAGTGGTTCGATCTACCGCCTCTCATGCAGAGGGTTGGGGGTTCGATTCCGGCTCGCACCTCTAAGTTTACTTATGTGCGAAATTCAATTTGAATTAACCACTCTGCTTTTCGGTGTAAGGAAAACCTCGTGAGGAAACCTGCACGCATCTGCGAATTAATTCAAAGATGTGTGTGAAGTCCCCAATCCGCACTGGGCCCGCGTGGGAACTATAATAGCCCAAACCCTCTCGTGATGAGTGGAGACCTGTGCCCAGCAGTGGGACGCAAATAGGCTGTAGTAGTAGTAGTAGTACTATGCAATGGACGAATGAGGATTTCCTCTATTTTTTGCGCCATCAGATGGCGCCAACTATATACGCACTCCTAAATGCTGTCAAAATGTATGGAATATTTAGATTAATGTAAGATTTTCCGTCTGGTGCAGTCGGATAAAAAAATTCAAACCAAGTTTTCAATGTATAATTTATTTTCTTGCACATATGTACTTACGTCATTATCATTTCATATTGCCCGTATTTTTGACTATCGATATTTGTATAACGGAACAGTGAGAATTTACTTACGCTTCGATATGAAAAAGTAATATAAACACCTACGGAACCCTCCATTGACTTTCCCCTTCTCACTATTGACTGTTTTTTCAAGACCCCTTTTTAATCTAGGATTATAACCTATTGATGAATGTTTAGTCTATGAAAATATTTGACTAAGCCGCTTGATTCAACTATTAATTGTTATTGTTGGGGATTATGTATCAGAAAAAATAGCAGTAGAAATAAGTATAGCAATTTTGAATTTCCGTTTATTATTCAAAGGTGGCATTAAGTAGTGAATTAAAATAATTCAAAGAAATAATTTTATTTTCAAACTAGCTTCTGCCCGCGACTTCGTCCGCGTGGAATTCGGTAATAGCGTTCACGCGGGAACTATACATTTTTCCGGGATAAAAAGTACCTAGCCTATAAGTTGACCCGTGTTATAAACTACCCCCATACCAAATTTTTTTGCAATCCGTCTAGTAGTTTTCGAGTTAAATCCGGACATACATACATACAGATGTTTTTTCTAATAATCGTTATTTTGTGTTCAGTATCGTTTATATAGTCCCCTCGACTCGACTTGATAGTTTCTCTTAATTTTCAAGATTCAGACGCGACTTCTTCTACAGACTTATTATTAGTACATAACATATTATAGATATAGATAATTATATACACTATTAGCTTCTGCCCACGACTTCATAATCATAATTTATAATATTAGTATGGATAGATAATAACAGATAGTATGGATAGGGCTATCGGCTGAAATGAAAATGATGAGTATGGATAGATAATAATATTCGTCTGGAAAGCGACAGTATCTACCCAACTGATGCGCAAAAATCAAGAACTACCATCACCCACTGACACACCGATTGGCATGGGAAACGTAACAAGGTTACTCCATATTTACAGGTTACCGGGTACTGTCAAATGACTAACACGGTACTACACTGTAAAATAAACCTCCATGTACATTACTACAGAGTCCGTTTTCACGAGGATCGGTTTAGGCAGGGGGTTATCGAGTGTCGAGCCGAATTCGCGGCCCACTTTCTCGCTCTTCCGCTCGAATCGGGAACGCTCGTTCGTTAGTGTTCGACTAATGTGATTTTTCTGTCACCATTCAAGAGATCGAGATCGGGAGATCTGTCTGAAAATATACAGCCTGTTTTTTTAATGCGTTCTAAGGGAACATTGTTCAGATAAGATAATATAAGATAATTTATTTATTCGTTTAAACAAGAGTACAAAACGGTGTTACATGTAAGTCCAATTCTTGTTTTACCATTTTAATTGTGTACAAATATTTGATGCAATCTTACAGAATTTATTTAGTAGCATGCATTAGTCATTAGGTTGTTATCATAAAGTAATTCAACGTCAACATCAATGCAATTAAAATATAAAGTCAAAATTAAATTAAATTACACAATATCTATATAAAATTCACTATTTCAAAATTACAATTTGCATTGACTAATAAATTCATCTAAAGGCCTAAATAAGCTTTGCATTAGAGCTTTCCTGTAAAGTTAAGGGTTTTTAAACCCTAATTTCTTGCTGGGCCTTTACATACATGTGTATATATATCCCTACTTGCGATATGTGTGATAAAAAAAAACATAAGTTATGTATACACAAGTCATTAACTATTAATAGGATTGGAAAACCTAGAGATATTTATTTATTAAATAGATATGGTAACAAAATGTAAATTATAAAATTACCTCGGGATACAGTTACATTGTTACAGTTAAATTTTCACTTCAATGACTACTACATAACATCCTTCGATAAAATGAGAGTAGAATACAATAGTACATTACAGACCTAGGGTAGTGAGTTCGTAAATGTCCCATATCGCAGGTTTCTTTGGCCCGAACCGAAGGTGAGGGCCATAAATATGCGATCTGGGGCTTTACGAATTACCGCCCGTAGTTTGTCAAAAGTTTTACGTCTTGCCTTGGCCAAGAAGTGAGATTTTCTCTCCGCGTAGCGGGCAGAAAATCCCACTTTACGGCCAAGGGTGACGAAAAATTACTTAACTTATGACTTCTTTACTTGATTTTTTTTTAACTTTTTCTGGAGGGCTATGTTTTTCAAGTGTATGGTATGTATGTATATTTCTTCGGCACGTTCTGTATCCTAAACACCTAGATGGATTTCGCTTGCAATATGTCGTTGGAATCGTCTTGATTGTGAGAGTTACACTGGGTATATCAAAAGCTTGTATGCAGTCGGTTTTTTTTGCAACAATTGTGTTATTTACTCTATTGCATGGTATGGAGTTATCTTGCGACGTATCTCAAAACCAGCTTCTCCTGTGTACCGCCGAGGCCAAGTAAAATGGGTCAAATCGGGTGCGACAATTGCACTTTGCAACCAACAGGAGATTGTAATATTACACAACGATACATACCCCATGACCATGTTTTTGATTTATGTCCTTAGGTACAATACCGTCATAGGTACGTCATAGTATGTACAAACAATAGTTGTACCTATGGACAAAAATAACGTTTTTAAAAATTTGCTCATAACTTTTGATACTAAATAGCTGAAGCAATGAAAGTATTTTAGAAATAAAGATTCATTAATTGTGCTTTATAAATAGTAAAGAGTTCGACGATAATGTTGACAGTTTTTAAGAGAACTTCAAAAACAGGTCAAAATCCGGAAAGTGTCCACTTGCCCCTACATTATGACACAGAATATTTAACAGTACTACATACAGAATGGCCACGGAATCACCCGCCTGAATCTAGCCGGCGCGCAACTCGCGCCCAACTCGCTCTTACCGTCATTTGTTTCATCCGGAGATGGAGAGTGGATCACTGGCCCGCGTAGTGGTACACACACATTTACAAGTGTACAGACGTCCTCGCACGCAAACATTGACACTTAATTCGAATTGTGTTCGATATCGTGCTTTTATAGGCCGTGTCAGACGTGTGATTACGATGAGCAGTGAGAAAAACCATACAGAGTTAGCAAATATAAAAAATAACTTTCCTATTTTAAATCCCAAGTAGCCAGTGTCAAAACAGAACAGTTTGTCAAACGAAAAGGTTATGTCACCTACAATACCACCTTTTATATACAACATTTTGTATAGGATTCAGGCGTCGCTCACACAACCAATCCCATATACAATTTTTTTTTTACCAACTCAAAAAAAATTTAAGACCTATACAATATACTTAGAATCGATAGCCGATACTGTGTGTTAATTATTTGCCATATTTTCTGACCCACCGTGTATATAATGTTTCTTACGGCAAAAAGCTCGCTTTTTCATAAAATTTCAACTTCGCTTCGCATTTTCAGACATGTTTTTGGTGTAATTTAGATTTCGGCCCACCTCTGTTCCAGATTTAAATACGCTTTAAAGTTCCTGTCAATAAATCAACTTGACCTTTTGTTTACGAAACTTGAAAGGCCAAATATTTATTAAGAGATTAAGTTCCAGCAAAAACTCCACACAATAAATAGCAAAAAAGGCACAGCAGGGGGGCAGTTTGTCATGCGTGTGTTTGCCGCCTAAGCAAACATATCGGGGGTTCGATCCCGGCCGGAACACAAGCTGAAAGCGAGACAACTTTAATTTGACTTATGTATTAAAGGGATGAAAGTACAGAAGGAATTATACCGGAATTGGAAGTAACCCTGCTCGCTGTTCCGATGGTTGTGGGTTCGAATCTGGCTAGGGGCAAACTTTGTTGTGTGAAGAGCACGAATTTTAGTGAGCACCTATACTTGAGTAATACACTACAATACAATACATATATACTTTATTGAATACCACACAATCAAGGAACAATACAGACATAATGTAATTACACAAAAGGTATGGCATACAGCAGACGGAGCGATCCCTTCCAGACAACCTTTGGAAGTGAATAATGGATGTTAAGTATTTATAATATGTACTAACTCCTGCCCTCGATCCCCCGTAGAATTATTCGGTTACTTCGTTACCGCAGGAACTTAGGGATTACAAAAATATAGCCTATACGCACTTACGAGTATGTCCTTCCAGGACTCGAACTATCTCCAAGCCAAATTCCATCCAAATCGGTCAGGCTTCTCGTCTTTCTTTCTTTCTGTCTGTCTGTGTGTTTCAGACAGGCAGAAAGACAGTCAGAGGTATTTTCGCATTTATATGGTGCGCGGGCGAAGTCGCGTACAAACGCTAGTGATTTACACCACGCCTGCGCGATATGTTATCTTGTTCACCAAAGCTCTCATATCGGCTACGTGCCTTACTCGACCGCGGCGCAGGTTCTGTGTTTGCTGACTCGATGATTGGAAACGTGACATCGCTGACGTTTTAAAGAAAGTAAAAAGATTGCAAATAAGTGTTGGATAAATTTGCATTCATTAGACTAAACGGGGTAAGGTGGGTAAGAAGGATTTAAGTGTAGTCTTAAGTAGGTAACTGTTGCTTTGTTCTAGCAGGGTCCATGTCCGTACTCTAAGGTCTTATTCCATCTGTACCTACCTACTATGTAATACCATGGATGCTTCAATAAATTATAAATATGAAACTTATATAAATGAAAGAGAACATAAAATTTTACATTTTTAACTTTAAATGTGTATTGTGAGTTGAAAAAGCTCTCGATATTATAGACTGATCATAGACGTAAATAATATAGACCCGGTCTAACGTACACGTAATATGTCCCCACTTCCACGGTGTCCAATCCAAAGTTCTGTCACCGTGCGTGCGTGACAATAAGCGTTTTTAAAAAAACTTTTTTCGAAACTGTTTCTCAGTATCTAAAATCTCGTCTCGTTGTTGAAAAAATGTGACCCAGCTTTAGTGTCACTATAAGTTTAACTTTGGATTGGACACCAATGAAGTGGGGAAACATGACATGTATCTACGTTAGACCGGGTCCATACGAAGTATTATTTATGTCTATGAGACTGATGCTTTATGACATTAGAAAAAGGAGATATTTCTCTCTGTAACCATAGAAAAACTAAGGTAAACCTAGAAAGGTTTACCACCCACATACACCCAGAGCCAATCAAGACGAATCAGCGACACCTCACGAGCTAAAATTCTTCAAAATATACATTCATACATACATACACGCAATCAAAAAACATAACTCTCCTTCTGGCATAGTCAGGAAATACATAAATAGGTACTAAACATCCATGAGTCGGGTACAAACATTCGTGCTCATCACACAAAGTTTGCCCCTAGCGGGATTCGAACCCATTTTAGGCATACGCATACCCTCTGCAAACAAGGAAACAAGCCTTTGAAACTAGAAACAAAACTGCGGGTATTACCGCTTTCTCGGAAGCGATTCGACATACGCACTCATGCGCACGACAAATCCATCGCAGCAAGATCAATGGAAGAGGGTACGGTCGGAAAAGAAGACGTACATTCATCAACACTAGTTTCTGCCCGGGTTCCCCGGGGAACTATGCGTTTTTCCGGGATAAAAAGTAGCCTAACGTTCTTCCCAGGACTCCAAATAACTCCATACCTCATCTAAAAAGGTTCAGCGGTTTAAGCGTTAAGAGGCAAGAGATAGACAGACAGAAATGCTTTCGCATTTATAAAATTAGTATTTAGAAGCTATGCAGTGAACCTCCATCCTGTATGAGAGGCGGTAAGTACAACCACTAGGCTACTATAGGCATATAAATAAAAATTAAAACATAATTATATTTTTATTTTATTTATTTATTATAAGCAAGCATTTGACCACGATCTTACAAGTGACACTTACGGTAAGTGACGATGTGGTCGAAGGTTAGCGGGCAAGACGGTGGTAGCCATCCGGATCCAAACCTACCATAAAGTCTTGGCAGCAGCAGTTTGGTCGAATTCTCTACGGTTTGGAGTAAATAATGGGTTTCTTTGCACACCATACTACTAATTCACTAACATCGGCAACACACACTAATACGCTTTAGCCACATGCGTTCACGCACGTGGGTTAACCTTGTCAGACAGTGACAGAACCAAAACGACGTAACGGCCTATAAACACAAAGGCACTTAGGACGTTTGCCTAAAACAATATTTATGCTATTTAAAATTCCGCTTTAAGCGGTAACTCGAATTCTGAAAAGATGGTGATATAATTTCTTAGATATAGTTGTGACCTGGTTTGTAACGATATTCATCATTTTATATCATAATTTGAATTGACTACTGAACTTTTCGGTAAAGGTAAACATTGTTATGGGTTGACGAATATTACTAAAAACCACACGGCGATGTTCATATGTATATTCTAAAATTAGGGAATTAGTAACAGTAAGACTTAAGGTAATGTTAGTAAGATCTAGTTAATACTATAATAAGATAATGTTGAGCGCCAGGAGAGAATTTATGCTTTCATCGAGCCAGGATCTCTTCCAATCCTTTAGTGCCACCGGCTAGCTACAGTTGTACTTTGTTTGCAAACAGCTACGCAGAAACTTGGTGCCGTGATCTTAAGGGCGTATCTTTAGGCTAAAATACAAAACTTTAGTTGCATTTAAATTCAACCAATCAAAGAATTCCTACTTATTTCTCACTTCTTATCGTTCTAGACTCACCCCTTTTATTCCTAGGTCGCACACACAAAATATTAATGTAAAATGATATTTCAATTCAATATCTACAATACTCAATCCGCCTTTAAATATGATTTCTGTAATTTCAATGCACACACGTCTTTTTATGCCTCAAGTATCCGTGTTCACCTAGGCGATTTCTAACGACGAATGAATCGGCAGAAATCTCATACAACCGTACTTTATTTTAATTTACCAATTTCTAAAGTACCTTTACCTTGCTCGACTCCAACCGTCTTAAAAACTACTACGAATAATATGTAGATAAAATGGAAAAAGTTACTGCCAAGAGTGGGATTCGAACTCGGACCTTCGGAATCAAGTTCCGCTCCGCAGACCGCCGGGCCAGCTGTCCGTTAGCAAGGTGAGCGAATTTAATAGCTACATTGCGCGGTATACTTTATACGTCATCACGAGAATTGTTAACATGACATATGCCCTCTCCCTCCCAAAAAAAAAAAACACTTTTTTTATTATTATTATTATTTCTTACTCCCGAATAGTGGTTTTAAGTCTTTAGCATGCCACTTTCCAATATCTTTTCCATATGCGTTATTCAATCGATAGACACTGTCTGAAATTTTGCAAATGATAACAGCCTTTTCAAATTTGGGGGCTAGTTTAGCCATGAATCTTTTAGGGCCACTGGAGAGATATCTAGTTCTCTTCCATACAACTTCTCCTTCTTGAAAGTCTATATGTCTCCTTGTTTTGTCATAACGTTGTCGGCTATTGTCATGCGTCTCTCTGAGCTTGGTTCTCACGACTTCAAACACTCGTTCTCTTTGCTTCAAGTCCTGTTCGTAAGTTGCAATATTCAATTGGACCTCCTCTAATCGACTTTCTTCAGTTTCCTTGCTAAATGAGAACGAATTTGGAACGGAAGTCTCTCTCCCATAAAATAAATATGAAGGCGTGTATCCCGTTGTTTCATGTACTGCCGTTCTTAGCGCATTTCCAAATTCATGTAGGTGAGTATCCCATTCATTGTGATTTCTGGAGTTGGTGTACGACGCAATCATTGTGCCAATGACCCTATTGACTCGTTCCGTTGGGTTGCTTTGGGGATGGTAATTTGGTGTAAACCACAATTTTACATTGTACTTGTCTGTCACTGCTCTAAACAAGTGGGAGTCAAACTGTTTACCGTTGTCGCATATCACCGCCATGGGAGCTCCATACAATAGGAACTGATTTTCTAGTATTTCACAGATTTTGTCTGCTTTACCGGTCCTTAGGGGAAACAAAAGAGTAAATTTGCTAAACCAACAAGTAATGACGAGTAACATTGTATTACATTTTTTGCTCTTGGGGAAGGGGCCCATTAAATCTAATGACACTATTTGCCACGGACGCGACACCTCCCTATGTTGGCCCATTAATCCGCATGCGGCTTTTTGTGAAACCTTGTGCTTTGCACACGTATCACAACCACCTACATACTGCTTGACCTCTTGCAATAAATTAGGCCAATAGTAACTCTGTTTTATTTTAAAATAAGTTTTCCTGATGCCCAGATGTCCCGCTGTACTATTGTCATGACAGGATCTGAGAATGTCTTTTCTCAAGGCTTCCGGGACAACCACTTTCCATATATCTGTATTAGGGTATTGCCTGAGAACATTCTTTTTGTATAAGACACCATCAACAACCCTCCAATCCGAGAATCTCTTCCTGCTGTCAAGTACTTCTGCCACTTTCTGTTTGTACCAAACATCCTTATGCTGGTCTAAAATTTCAATGACATCTATTTCTTCACTACGGCTTGCTCTAGACAGTGCATCCGGTACCGTGTGCAATTTACCTGGCCTGTGCAGGATGCTGAAATCAAATTGTTGCAACTTCATTGCCCATCTTGCCAGTCTGCCATGAGGATCCTTCATTTTGTGCAACCATTGTAATGCACTGTGATCAGTGACTACAGTAAAGGGTGATCCATCAATATATGGCCTAAATTTTTCAATGGCATATACCACACTTAAGAGCTCTCTTTCTGAAGCCGTGTAACGGCTCTCCCGTTCCGTCAGCTTTCTACTCAAGTAGGCTATCGGTTGATCTATCTTGTCGACATTTTGACACAGCACTGCACCAATGCCTATGCTCGATGCATCACATTGTATCACGAATGGCTTTGTAAAATCTGGGCATGTCATCACGGGTGTTGTAGTGAGTAAAGTTTTCAATTTCACAAACGCTATATCTGCCTCCTCTGTCCAATTCAAAGGCCTTTTCCTTTTACCCTTTGTGAGGTCATGTAGTGGTGCCGCTATAATGGAAAAATTCTGCACAAATCTCCGATACCAACTGGCAAGACCAATGAACCGTTTGAGCTCTGTGAATGTTTTAGGTTTCGGAAAGTTCAGGATCGCTGTTACCTTGTCCGGGTCAGTTCTCAAACCATCTTTATCCACAATGTAACCTAAATACCTCAGACTGGCACGTGCAAATTTGCACTTCTCAATGTTTATGGTTAGATTTGCCTTTTGTAGCGTGATCATTACCTTTCTTAAAAGCTCTAAATGTTCCTCAAAGTTAGCAGCACAAATCACAATGTCATCTAAATATGCCCATATCTTATCATCACTCGAGCAAAACAGAATGTCCATGAGTCTTTGCTGCGTTTGTGACGCATTGACCAATCCAAAGGGCATGACCTTGAATTGGAACAAGCCTCGACCCGGTATAGCAAATGCCGTTTTTTCTTTGCTTGATTCCTCCAGAGGTATTTGCCAAAATGCCGATTTGAGATCGATTGTGCTCAAATATTTTGCATTACGCAGATTATCAATTATATTGGATACCCTCGGCAAAGGATATGTGTCCCTTTTGGTGACCTTGTTTAATTGTCTACTGTCCAAGCATAAGCGATTGTCTCCATTTGGCTTCTTGACAATTAATACTGGTGAGCACCAGGCACTTGTTGATGGTTCTACCACATCTTTGGAGAGCATATCATCTAGCTCATGGT
Source organism: Aethes cnicana (assembly GCA_963971205.1). Lineage (NCBI taxonomy): Eukaryota > Metazoa > Arthropoda > Insecta > Lepidoptera > Tortricidae > Aethes > Aethes cnicana. The sequence goes on along the minus strand of OZ020296.1, from coordinate 895,822 downwards.
CTATTTCCTTTTTGATCATTGGTGAGAAATTGTATGGTCTTTGGTGAATTGGCCTTGTGTCACCAGTATCTATAGTGTGTCTCAACATATGGGTTCTACCTAAACCCTTACCAATAGAATGCTGCATTTCAGTTATCAACTCTTGCAATCTTGATTGCTGGTCGTCATCTAAACAGTCTCTTGCTACTACTGCAGAACCACTTAGTCCCAATGTATTAACCTCGTTTTTTTTTGTAATATCGCTTTTAAATTTCAGTGAGATGCCAAACTGGTCAAAGAAATCCTTTCCTAAAATAATTTGTTGCGATAAATTGTGCATAACTAATACTGGGATGACCTTGAACTGATCATCAAATCTAATAGGAGTGTGAAACATCTCCGTAATCCTATGATTTGCGCCATCTGCCGTGGCTATGAGCATTGCCGGAACTGCCAGTGGCTCTAGACCGTACGACCTTAATATTTCTGCAAACGATGAGTTTACCACCGTTCTATTGGCCCCACAATCTAGTAAGTCTGTGAACTGTGTACCTAAAATGTCTAATGTCACATAAGACCTATTATCGTTTTCCTTACTTACTAACATAGGACACAGTTCCTTATCTTTGAGTGAAAAAAATTCCTTATTTGTACTAACCATTCCTGCCATTCCGCGTTTTCATTATCTGTGGGAAAGTTTACTGGACAGGCTCTGTAACTTCCCCTATGGCGTTTCCCTTAGTACACCTACAGTCCTTGGATGTCGTTCCAAATCGCCCGCATCGGTAACAAAATAACCGCTGTTTTGGAACGGCGCAGTCTCTGAAGAGGTGTCCAGATTCGCGGCAGTTCCAGCACCTCCTATTGGGAGAATCCTCCGAAGTCCTTGACGTTACTTCTGAGACCTGCCTTACTTCATTAATCTCTTTATTATTACGAGTTTCTTCATGTGGCTTATAGGCCAAATCGGGTTCTAGCGAGTTCTGGAGTTGTTTTGGCTCCTGAAATCTGTCACAATTGACCTTTGTACGTTCTATCACTCTTAACACGTTGACCAAATCAGCAATAGATGAAAAGTAGTCCCTGCAGACTGCCCTCTGGTAATATGGCTGAATGTTCCTCAAAATAATATTAATTTTCTCTGCTTCAGAAATCTTCGCTGGCAACCTGTTAAACATGTTCTGCATAACTGAGGTATATATAACCACTGGCTTATCACGGCCTTGAGTTCGGGATTTTATTTCAGCTAATAGCTCCTCTTGGTAAAACGGAGATTGAAATGTCCGCTTCAACAGTAAAACTAGCTCCGCCCAGTCCGTAACATAATCCTTGTTTGCTCTGTACCAAACTAAAGCATCCCCTTCAAATAGATCTATGGCATACCTCCATAGGTCCAAATCTGTGGCGTTCCTAGCTTCCTTGAGTTCATTCACTCGTTCAATGAAGGCATTTATGCTCATCTTTCCATCGGCGGCAAACTTGATTCCCCACTGCACAATAGGCACCAGTTTCCTTCTAGGAAAATCGTCATCAAATGTCGATGTCCGTGACAATGTGGGAATTGCTTTATGAAGGTCCCGACCATCCTCTCTTGAACGACTCAAACCCTTGTTAATCCGTTGTCTACCGTTGACGCGATTCCGCGTCGAGCGAATATACTTTAATAACTAAGTAATTAAGTTTATTTTACATAATCTTTTTGACAATAGGCGGTAGACAACAGGTTAACGTTATTCTCTGTGTCTTTAAAACTTACAGGCCCTACCCTGGGGGAGTCCGGCGGTATGCCTGCCCCTGAAACCTCTAATCTGTTGATTATCTTTACTCCCAAGTCCCCTAATGTCTCCTGTAGAATTTTCTTGTCTTCCGATGTTAATTCGTCACTCTCGGGTAAGTCATCCTGTTCCTCTAATTTTCTGATCATATCGTACGCTCTTTCTCTTAACGATCCTCTCAGCTGTACGTCCTCTTCCTTCAACGGTGAAAGTAAGTCCAACCTATTAATGACATGATAAACTCTAGACACTAACCGTTTAAATAGAACTTTATCCGGCCTACCTTCTATTTCCACCATATAATTCTGTAAGACATCTAACTTTGACTTACAAACAGCCAGTTCCGATGTCAAAGCAACCCCCCTATATTCCAAAGGTTTTCTTTCACGAACTGATTCACTGGACTGTTCAGCCAGTAACAGCTCCTGCAACATTTTTTTTAACACCGGAACACCATTATTAGCCTGTACTCCTCGGCATCCGAGCTCAAATACCAACTCATCCTTTAGTAAAAATTTCGGATCCATTTTTTATAACCAGACGTCTACACGCACTTTAAGAACTGGTATTACAAACACCTACTAATCTTGACAATAAAATAATGTCGACATAGACGACGTTCATGAAAATGAAATAAATACCACGGAATCTTGAACCATTCAACAATAACAGTGAAGTACCTACTTAACCTAAATCCTTAAAATAATACAATTAACCAAAATAAATTAATACACGGCACACAATTATTTTCCCAGTACAATTTAAAAAATAATGAATTCCATCAACCCTATTTAAATTTTAGCGTTGGGCGTCATTTGTTATGGGTTGACGAATATTACTAAAAACCACACGGCGATGTTCATATGTATATTCTAAAATTAGGGAATTAGTAACAGTAAGACTTAAGGTAATGTTAGTAAGATCTAGTTAATACTATAATAAGATAATGTTGAGCGCCAGGAGAGAATTTATGCTTTCATCGAGCCAGGATCTCTTCCAATCCTTTAGTGCCACCGGCTAGCTACAGTTGTACTTTGTTTGCAAACAGCTACGCAGAAACTTGGTGCCGTGATCTTAAGGGCGTATCTTTAGGCTAAAATACAAAACTTTAGTTGCATTTAAATTCAACCAATCAAAGAATTCCTACTTATTTCTCACTTCTTATCGTTCTAGACTCACCCCTTTTATTCCTAGGTCGCACACACAAAATATTAATGTAAAATGATATTTCAATTCAATATCTACAATACTCAATCCGCCTTTAAATATGATTTCTGTAATTTCAATGCACACACGTCTTTTTATGCCTCAAGTATCCGTGTTCACCTAGGCGATTTCTAACGACGAATGAATCGGCAGAAATCTCATACAACCGTACTTTATTTTAATTTACCAATTTCTAAAGTACCTTTACCTTGCTCGACTCCAACCGTCTTAAAAACTACTACGAATAATATGTAGATAAAATGGAAAAAGTTACTGCCAAGAGTGGGATTCGAACTCGGACCTTCGGAATCAAGTTCCGCTCCGCAGACCGCCGGGCCAGCTGTCCGTTAGCAAGGTGAGCGAATTTAATAGCTACATTGCGCGGTATACTTTATACGTCATCACGAGAATTGTTAACATGACAACATAGTGAAGAAACTACCTCATACGAAGTCATTTAGTGTCTTTAGTGGGGACTATAGCCCACACTCTCTCGTGATGAGAGGAGGCCTGCGCCCAACAGTGGGCCTCTGGGGTAAATAGGCTGTTGTGGTGGTGGTGAGATCGATTCACGAATGCTGGCGCGAATTCATAAAAGAGGCTTTTCATCATCATCGTCATCATGTCAGCTGAAAGACGTCCACTGCTGGACATAGGCCTCCCCCAAGGCTCGCCACTCAGACCGGTCCTGTGCTACTTGCTTCCACCGGTTTCCCGCGAACTTCACGAGGTCGTCGCTCCATCTTGTTGGAAGCCGTTTCTGGATATATTGCTTTTCCACATTTCAAACGCTACCAGCCTTTTGGACATGGTTTGTACCAAAGTCCGGGCCTGTACATACAAAAGAACGGAGAATATGTAACACCGTACAGTCGGTATATCTTGTGGAGAGTTTAATGTTTCGGTTGTAGAGAAGGTGTGACAATCTACCGAAAGCTTGGCGCGCCTGTTCTATGCGACATCTGACTTCTAACTGTACTGCGATCTTCATGCTCGTTAATAATGCAGCCAAAGGTATTTTTATAGTGATAGATAATTATTTTATATAGAAATAACATCGGTACAAAGATTAAAGACACCTGTTAATTATTAATACATATAATATACTGAATTCCATTTGTACACCTCTGTTTCCGGCTAAAAAGCGAATAGACAAACATCTGGCACTTCTGGTAGAAGTGTCGAGGGTTGGCGTGGGTTTTGTCTCTGATGTCAGAGACTAGTTTTTTTTACATTGTTTCAAACTTTATAGTTTTTTTTAGTCTATGCAAATTGACGGAAGGATTGTCATTATTATGTCAACGGCTCTTTAAAAAGGATTATTATAAAAACTCGTGTAAACTGATAAGTTCTAGGTTTAATTTAAGAAAAGTAATAGTGAACAGTTACGTTGTAAAGTTCGTATTTGAACAATCAATAAATCAATATATTTAACTGTAAAACTGTTTGAGTATTCATTTCGACCACCTGATTTCTTATATTATAGGAATGCACCCTCTATATGGGTAGATCTTTAATAAATTATGTTCCTTCGGCTTACTTCGACTGACGACCATATATTTAGTTTGTCGGCCTATAGATATAATTACCTTGTGTCTGGAAGAACGTAGACATGTTGTCGCCTTGCCATCGCCACACGCTATGTAGAACGGACGTTACTCACTTGTGCAAACTATCATAGGACATGTGGGTTTCCCGCTGGGTTTAAGACAATGACGTCAGTATTTTATTCGTCTTTACTAAGAATTACTGTTTAAATTGATTTATCGAGGGTAACATTTATCTTGTAAGAGAACGAGGAAATGTCCTTACGCGTTCACCACTTTTTTGGATTTTGAAGTAGAGTTAAATTGTTTTACTTCGGTCTGTCTGTGGATGGTTCGACTTACCGCCTCTCATGCAGACGTTCGGGGGTTCGATTCCGGCTCGCACCTCCGAGTTTACTTATGTGCGAAATTCAATTTGAATTAACCACTGAACTTTTCGGTGAAGGAAAACATCGTGAGAAAACTGCACGCATCTGCGAAGTAATTCAAAGATGTGTGTGAAGTCCCGAATGCGCACTGGGCCCGCGTGGGGACTATAGCTCAAAACCTCTCGTGATGAGCAGTGGGACGCAAATAGGCTGTAGTAGTAGTAGTAGTACTGTCTGTGGAAGGTTATACAACCGCCTATTTACGTAAAACACAGTTCTAGGCAGGATTTTGGCTAAAAACTCAACCTAGTTTAGCGGATTGGAATTTTTCACACCATATTTGATAATTAAATTGCAGATGCGTACAGCACGACACAACTTAGAAGGCGCGCGGTGAAGCACTTAAGCCGTGGCCGCAGAGTCTATTTTTGCTTAATCCACGCGCCTTCTTAGTTGTGTAAACCTGTACCTTCCTGTAGGCAGGTTAAAGATACCGTGGTAAATTAAAATAGGTATAGGTAAGGATGATAGATGAAAAGTGACATAAATGGACTATGTATAAGACAATATACTACAAAGAAAATGACATTTAATATCGTGATTGATTAATCTTATAAAAAAATCACGAGCAATTATTTTCGGATATACTTAATTACGAAACAAAGCGTCGTTCAAAGAGCAAAGAAACTTTCAGTCTGTCATTCTTAAAACGAAAGGATTAATCTCAAAAGTCATTTTAAGATCATTTAATTTTAATCTCGTTTTATATTTAAATGTTACAGGCGGTTCATCAAAGGAGTGACATTTTAATTCGCGAACGAACATTTTAATCTGACGCTAATATGCAACAATTTGATACGGTCATATGATATGCTGGGATAAAGTAATAAGATCGGCTCGAAATTCGCTAACTTTTATAAAATTGCACCTGTTGATAGGTGAATAGCATAGACATAAATAATACTTCGTATGGATCCGGCCTAACGTAGATACATGTCATGTTTCCCCACTTCATTGGTGTCCAATCCAAAGTTAAACTTGTATCGTGACACTAAAGCTGGGTCACATTTTCCAACAACGAGACGAGTTTTTAGATACTGAGAAACAGTTTCGAAATAAGTTTTTTTAAAAACGCTTATTATCACGCACGCTCGGTGACAGAACTTTGGATTGGACACCGTGGAAGTGGGGACATATTACGTGTACGTTAGACCGGACCGGGTCTATATTATTTACGTCTATGGTGAATAGGTAAAAGTATGTATTTTTATACTTATGTCATCGTAATAAGATATCAAATACTAAATATTCGTGAATGAAATTTTTAATTCTTTGAAAAATAGTACCTACAAGGGCGACTAAAATCACACGTCGGACACGGCCTATAAAAGCATGATTTCTAACACAATTCGAATGAAGTGTCAATGTGTGCGTGCGAGGACGTCTGTACACTTTTAAATGTGTCTGTACCAGTACGCGGGCCACCGATTCACTCACCATCTCCGGATGAAACAAATGACGGTAAGGTGTTAAGTAATCACCGAAAAAAGCCGTGGTGGCCTAGTGGTTCGACCTACCGCCTCTCATGACGAAGGTCGGGGGTTTGATTCCGGCTCGCACCTCTAAGTTTTACTTACGTGCGAAATTCAATTTGAATTTACCATGAGCTTTTCGGTGAAGGTAAACATCGTGAGGAAACCTGCACGCATCTGCGATGTAATTCAAAGATGTGTGTGAAGTCCGCAATCCGCACTGGGCCCGCGTGGGGACTATAGCCCAAACTCTCTCATGATGAGGGGAGGCCTGTGTCTAACAGTGGGACGCAAATAGGCTGTAGTAGTTAGTAATTTAGTAGATACTAGAAGTGCCAGAGGAACGTTGCCGATCTCGCAATTCGCAGTACACTTAGGTAAAGGAGCTCAAATCGAAAGTGAAGTTTTTTCCGAAAGTTTTTGTTAGTTGCCCAGATTCTTTTAAATCTAATTCACACAGAGATAACCCAGTCAGTCTCCTAAGATAACACTTCAGGGAATCGTGCGCACGTGATTAGAGATGCGTGCGCGCCGCTTATTTTTGTCGAATGGCGATTGCAAGAAAATGACATCACTACAGACGTGACTGTCCTCTAATTTGAAGGTAACTTCGTAGTCTTAGATACGTCACGGGAGGTCGAAAATTGTGTACTTGTCAATTCAGCATGTCACCTGTCAGTTTTTTCGTGTATAAATGTTTTATATTCGAGATTGTTGTTGTCAGCTATGTATGTATAAAGAAAACCGTTCTTTTTCATGATATTTTTTACGTATGGCCACCTGTGGTAAGGGGCCGTTCAAGTATTACGTAAGCACCAAGGGGGGGGTGGGGGGTCTCTGTTTTGCTTATTTTGGATGACATGGGGGGTAGGGGGGTCTAGATGATGATTACGTCATCGTTAGTTATTTACTTTTTACACGAATGGCAACCCTAACATTGTCTATGCGTGAAAACGAAACGCATTTTCGGGGATTCCCGCAAATAATGCATATGTTTAGGCACTCGCTTTGAGAACCGATTAGGGGAATTATCGCGCATTAGGGAAATTACCGCGCGCTATTCACTTGTCTAATTAATGCATCTATTATATTATATTATTATTTCTGATTATAATATTTTTGTCCCTTACATATTACATATGTGTATCAGTTAAACCTAATCTTTCCATGGATTTTCCTATTTTTAAAATGACAATATAAAAAAACATTTATAACTAAAAATGTTTACGTAAGCATAGGGGGAGGGGGTAAGAGCTTTGCTTACTTTTGATGACAAGGGGGGCGGGGGGGTAAAAAATGGTAAGAAATCTGCTTACGTAATACTTGAACGGCCCCTAAGATGTCACTGCGGCCCATGGACATAAGAAGTCAGTATGATTTCGAATTTGTTGCCAACCTTGAAGCCGAATATGGAATGCTTCTATTTCAGTAATTAAAATTTTCAGTCATTGCTTAAAATTATCGATATTTTTCAGTCGGTTTGATTTATAATTTTCAATTTACACTCTGATATTTTAGAAAGCGTTACAGTCAGACTGATAGCTCCACATATATTTATAATCTAACAATTTACCAGCAATCTCAACATGACTCAGTACTATTCAACATGAACTAAATAGCGTGTAGCCAGTATAATAAATTGCTGCGACGATGCGTGGGCGCACTGCGTCCCATTTGATCCAGAAACGGGATCCGACAATGATCGATATAGATCGAATTGACATTATGTAACTGAATTGAAATTACGTTTTATATAATCGTTGAATAACGAGGGCTTTTAAATGCGGTATATATACATCGTACCAATTCCTACGGGGACGGGAAAAAATAATACATATCGTAATACACTTTTACATCACCCTTGGCCGTAAAGTGGGATTTTCTGCCCGCTACGCGGAGAGAAAATCTCACTTCTTGGCCAAGGCAAGATGTAAAACTTTTGACAAACCACGGGCGGTAATTCGTAAAGCCCCAGATCGCATATTTATGGCCCTCACCTTCGGTTCGGGCCACAGAATCCTGCGATCTGGGACATTTACGAATTCACCACCCTAGGTCTGTAATGTACTATTACCTATATTATTTCACGGCTAGTAGGTGTATTTTAAAACGACACATCGGAAATAAAGGTGTTATGGATTTAAGTCTTTCTAATTAATCACGGTGCGGTCGACGTCAAAAAGTGTTTACACTTTTTCACTCTATGTATTAAGGTCCAAAAGTGTAAATATATCTGACGTCGACTGTACTTAAGAATTATTTTCTTTTTATGTTGTATTTTTTTTAATTACTTTTGTGATAGGACATCTTTCATCGCAGAGAAAAAAGTATTGAAAAAGACTCTTCAAAAACAGGGATTTTCATTTTACAATAGACCGGGATGGACTTACGTGTCCATTTTTCTTTTCGATTCGTGAAAACATGAACTACAAGAGTTTGGCTGGTACGGTTATGCGATATGGTAAGAATATGGTTTTTTTTTTTTTTATTAAACGTCAAAAACTGATTTGTCGCTAACGACCTTTCAAGATGAGCTAACGCCGCGGTGCATTTTCGATGGAATACACGATTGCTATGGGCTCAATTGAAATCATAGTTCACCGATGCGTCGCGTATTGTTTGATTGTTTTGCTTACGTACATAGAGCATTTACGTTCTAATTAATTGGGAAAAAATGAGCATATCATCTTGGGAACCACACATTGAGTCACCACTTACACGTACGAAACAATTATTCTCAAGTGATAATGATTCTGAGAACGGAGATCGTACGTTTACGTAGATGATATGGTTGTTTCGCGAAATATTATTTTCTTTGTTTGGTGAGGTTTGGGTTTAATGCCCTTGTTTCTGCTTTTGTGAGTTAATTTACACTTATCCCGAGATCTTAAAAGGATAGATAGAGATGATAATCGGTTTTATTAACACGCTTTTATTAGATAGACCTGTATGTACCTAACTATGTAATGGAATCTTGCAAGTTAAATTTGACCCACTTTCCGATTTCCGATTGAGCTGAAATTTTGCACGAATATGTAAATCGCGTGACAATGTAATATTACGTGAAGCTGATCTGATGATGGAGCTGGAAGGTTTGCCATAGGAACTCCGTAATAAAACTACATAAACCCATCGAATTTGGGCTCATTTGATTCGTCTTGACGGGTAGATGAAGGATTTACAAAGAAAAGTACAGTCAGCAATAAAAGCGTGTCACAAAAATTAAATTTTTGAAAAAACTTATTATTAATTTAACAATGTAATGCAAATCCACAGGGTAAATCATAAAATTAACATACTTATCTGTTTTCTTATCAATCTACATAAGTACTGCACTAGAAGAAGTAGGATTATATTTTTCGTGTGTGTGTGTATGTTGTATGTATGTAGGTAAGTATTTGGCATGCTCTGCTGCCTAAACAGTTTGATGGATTTTAGCTTGTGAGGTGTCGATGTCGTTGATTTGTCTTGATTGTGAGACGGGTATATCAAAAGTTTGTATGAAGTCGATTTCTTTTTTTTTTAAGAATCGAGTTTTTTTTAATTTGTTAATGCAATATACCAAAGCTAAAAAAACCTGATAGGTATTAAACGACGAACAATCATAGAATTGTATTTCATCATGGCCCAAGACAAATTTTTCAAGACAGACTATGGCACATACAATTCCAAAAGGTGTCAGATCATGATGAAGACCACACCGGGTGCTAATTTGGCACGAAGCGCCACAGGCCAGTAGTACGAGAGACAGCTGATAATTTCCTTATCTTTAAATAATTGTAAAAAAATATGTGAAGTTCATACCTAGTACATAATCATATCTAGTACCTAATGAAATTGAGATGTAAAGTTTGATTGTAAATGTTAATTGTTGGCACATAAATAAATAAAAAATACCTATAGTATCACCTAAACGGCCTATTTACGGCGCACTGCTGGGCATAGGCCTCCTCTCATCACGAGAGAGTTTGGGCTATAGTCCCCACGCGCAATACGGATTGGGCCCGCGTGGCCCGACTTCACACACATCCTTGAAATAATTCCCACACACCCACAAACTTAGAGCCACCTTGTACCTACCAAACCGCAGTTGGATCAATCAAGGCTCATTATTAAAGAGCTTCTGCCCGCGACTTCGTCCGCGTGGAATTCGGTAAGAGCGTTCCCGCCGGAACTTTGCGTTTTTCCGGGATAATAAGTAGCCTAACATATGTTGACCAGTGTTATAAACTACTCCCATATCAAATTTTGTTGCAATCCGTCCAGTAGTTTTCGAGTTAAAAAAAAATCTAAAGATCGTTATTTTGTGTTTAAAGTATTGTTTACATACTAGCCCCCTCGACTTGATAGTTTCTTTTAATTTTCATGTTTCAGACGCAACTTCTTCTACAGACTTATTATTATTATAGATGACTTAGGCTATTTAGCCGCTGTCTTCCGCACTACCTGCGCAAACCTTAATTCAAGTAATCACGGGTTTGTCTTAATTTACATTTAAATTGCAGGTTTCGCGTGAAAGTCGCCACAATTTCATAATTAGGACCACCGAGGAGTGTTCACGTGTGTTTTTATTGTTTTCGGCTTTTTCTTTGAACTTAAAAACGTCTTTTTCTGAAGTAATTCGGAGTCGGCCGGTGTTTCGTGATGAACCAATTGTTTCTTTTTGTTCGTTTTATTTTTTTGTCATGAATGAATGTTTTTTTAATCGCTCACAATGCAAGGCGTAGGGATGAAAATCTCCGTTTGATTTTCTACGTAAGTACAGTGCTAATCCGGGGCGGGAAGCCTAGTCACTCTTATTATAAAACAAAGTTCCTCGTCTCATCTGTCTGTCTGTTTGCTATAACCTCAAAAACAGGTTCTGAATACGATCCAAGTAAAATCAGGGCGGGTGGAGCTAGAATGTATAAATTCATACCTCCTTATACTATACTTCACCCACTTCCCTTCACACAATATGACGTTTCTTAGAAACTATCGAAACATGTGCGCTTGGGAATCCCCATTATACCATGTGTACCAATATGTGGCCAACATAAACAATGGCAAATCACTTCCGATTGAATCACTTTTGATGCTCTTTTTAAGGTAGAATTTCAAATATGAACAATGAATAGACTTATGTACGAATCATAGATATATAGATATTATGAAGGTGTAGGTAATGATATGCAAAAACCCTGCATTTTTTTTAATGCGTTTTCGTCATCTATTCAATGAATTATGACAATTAGGGTTGTGTGGGCTGAATTTTTAATGGAATCTAAGACTAAAATAACTTTAGAAATCTTGGCTGGCATACTCGCAAATTCAAGAAGATAATTAATTGTCAAATATGATGTAGTTTGCAGCCTCTTAGATAATCCATAATAATCATGGAAGAATAATTAATTTTTCCATAGTAATAATGTTATTTGTTTGGCACTGGCTTGATGGATTTTAGCTTGTGAGGTGTCTTTAGATTCATCTTGATTGTTAGAGTGACACTGGGCACCTAATGCCTAAATGAAAATTGTGTATACCTACATTTGGGCTTATTCTTCAAAAATCGAGTTATTATTTTATTTACTTACTTGGTTTAAAAAAATGAGGGCTGTCGCATATTTGCCACTAGAGGCGCTTGTGTCGCGTGAGGTTCAGGCTTGCCAATTTACCATATTATACATTTTAAATTGTCAACACTGAGGTCTCCGAAACTTTAAATGTTACAATGACATTTAAGTATACTATCGTATCTAATGACAAAATTTGACAGTTGACAGTAACAGCAAACCTCACATGAAAGTGGCGCCAACTGTTGAGATGTAAAACGATGGCTATAGAGTGTGGAATGTGTCTTGGTAAGGAGCGCAATCTTATATGGCGGAACAGTGGCCAGCGGATTTGATAAGCAACAAAACAAAACACACTCTCCTCACAACCGTTTTCGCTGCGTTTTCGCCTCTGCAGCGCCATCTGATGGCGCTACTGCAGACTATCCGCCTACGACGACCGCAGCGCCCCCAAACTACCCGATTTGGTGTCCACTTTAGAAACTATAAAGATTGCGCTCCTTTACTTCAATCCTCCATAACGGTGGCCCTCATTTTGAACAACTTTCATAACAACAGTTTTGTAATATTCAGTTGCCATAGTGACTAATCAATCTAATCATCATCATCATCAGGCCTCCAATAGGATGGAGTCACGACCTCGTATAGGTCGCGGAAACGCGGTGGATGCGAGTGGCACAGGACCGGTCTGAGTGACGCGCCTTGGGGGAGGCCTATGTCCAGCAGTGGACGTCAATCGGCTGAAATGATGAAGTATCAATATCGAAACGGAACCATTAAAATATAATAGACTCGCTCTTATCAAGTCGCTAGCCTTTAAACGACACAATGGCTGCCTGTTTTGAATGCTAAGTCGATTTTGAGAAAATGACTGATTTTCTTAGTAGTTAATCGTAGTCATTGGATTCCGGGTTAAAGATGAACGTGTTGGTAATAAGTAAACTTTAAAATAATAGTAGGTAATATTTTTTAGCTACAAATACCTCAGCATAGTAACTATGTAAGGTTTTGAAGCCGTGGTAGCCTAGAGGTTTGATCTACCGCCTCTTATGCAGACTCATTATATCGGTTATTTCCTAATTTTATTTAAGCGCTAGTTTGAATCTTTGTCATTAAATCACGATCAAACGGTTAAACGAAATTGGGTGAAATTTTGCAGGGTATTTTTTGTCACGGTAAACACAGATAATAATCACGGGCAAAAGCTAGTCGTTTGATGTAGCTGACGGAATACAGCACACTGTATTAAAATAAAAATGTAAAGATAAATGTGTTTAAAATAATATTCGCCAATTAACCAACAAACTTCTGTAAATATTCCGTAAAAAGAAAAAAAAGTAGCAAAAACACGTGCGTTGGCCGGGAATCGAACCCGGATCAACTGCTTGGAAGGCAACTATGCTGACCATTACACCACCAACGCCGGTATCTGAGCGCTCGAATTTAGCGACCAAGTTCCGCGCGGCTGCGCGAGCCGTGTCAATGACTCCGTGACGTAACGAGGTTACACAACGCACGATGAATGAATGCTTGCAAAATTAGATTGGATGTTTCTTCGATTTTTTCCTTGTTACGGCAAATACTGCAAATTTTTTCTCATTTTTATTAGGCCCTTACATATGAAATTGGCGTTTGGCGAACTGGCAACTTTGATTCAAAATATGTGGCGTTCGGCTAGGAATTCCAAATTCAAATTTATTTCAAATTTAAGACCATGTATTTCTGTGTTCGAATTACGAAATTTATTTGTTATCGCGTCATTTGTTTTTCTTTCACATCGTTCTGTTCACAATATGGAGAACTTAAAATATCGCTATATTTACGAATATGAGTTTCACCTCGGCACTAGTGCTGCAGAAACGGCTCGTAGGATTAACAATGCGTATGGGGAAGCTACTGCAAAAGAAAATACGGTACGTTATTGGTTCCAACGTTTCCGTTCTGGAAATTTTGACCTACAGAACAAGCCTCGTGGACGGCCGGAGACACAAGTTGATAACGAAGAATTAAAAGCAATTGTGGAAGCAGATCCATCGCAAACCACGTCAGAGTTAGCGGCAGGCTTCGGTGTGAGTGATAAAACCATTTTGATTCACTTGAAACAAATTGGAAAAGTGAAAAAACTTGAAAAATGGGTACCGCATGAATTGAGCGACGCAAACAAAGAAACACGCGTCGAGTGTTGCGTTTCACTTCTCAACCGGCACAATAATGAAGGCATTTTGAATCGTATCGTTACTTGTGATGAAAAATGGATCTTGTACGACAACCGGAAACGTTCTTCACAATGGTTGAACCCAGGTGAACCAGCCAAATTCTGCCCGAAACGAAAGTTGACTCAGAAAAAGGTACTGGTAAGTGTCTGGTGGACTAGTGCCGGTGTCATCCATTACAGTTTCTTAAGATCTGGGCAAACAATCACGGCTGATGTGTATTGTCAACAATTGCAAACGATGATGGAAAAGCTAGCCATTAAACAACCCAGACTGGTCAATCGATCTAGCCCACTGCTGCTTCAGGACAACGCTCGACCACATACGGCACGTTTGACGGCCGCAAAACTACGGGAGCTGCGACTGGAATGTCTTCGACACCCACCATACTCCCCGGACCTTGCTCCAACTGATTACCATTTTTTTCGGAATTTGGACAACTTCATGCAAGGAAAAAAATTCAATTCTCACGAGGCTGTCCAAACGGCCTTCAAAGATTTTATTGATTCTCGCTCACACACTTTTTTTAGTAAAGGAATCAATGAACTACCTTCGAGATGGCAAAAGTGCATAGATAGCCATGGTACATACTTTGACTAAATAAAAAAATAGTTTCATAAAAAAAAATCGTTTTCATTTCTGCCATATGAAACGCCAATTTCATATGTAAGGACCTAATAACTACGTGACCCGCCCCTGCCTCACACGTGGTTGCGCATGACAATACGTTCAGTTGTTTTCGAGTTTACCGCAAACAGACATACACAGATTTTATTTTATGAAATGTTTACCTATTATTATTTTCTGATGGTTTTGAATGCAGTTATCATCATAATTTGAAGATCTCCTTCAAGCGAATGCTGCGTAAGCATTTGTTTGAGCAGGTCGCGTAGGTTGTTGGAATCCTTCATATTTTTCTTTGCTTCGTGCGGCTGATTTATGTATGTATTAGTTTATGTATGTTTATCTTTTATATCATTTTTATGTACGTTTATGTATATCCTCTTTTGAAATTATTTGTTATCTTCCTAGATTTTCTGTAGTTTATTTCTGATATTGATGCACCTACGCATTTTTCTTTCTGTTTGGCCTTATGGTTGACTGGTAGAGAATACCTTTAGGCATTAAGTCCGCCAATTGTATATATTTTGTATGTGCAATGAAGTTTAAATAAATAAAAAATAAATCAATAAGGGATTTTAATTTTAAATAAGCGATAAATAAATTTCACTTTCTATTTACTTACCTACGAGTACATTCCACATTTGATTTATTTATTTGTTTCCAATTATTGTCTATTTAAATTTGATTTTAATATGATCGATCAGGTAATTTCTCTTTGTTCCACTTTCACCTAATTTTCTAACACTAGAGTTCAACGGGCGAATACTGCGCTAGTAAGACTAAACCAACTAAACAAACCCCAAAATAGTGCATGTTAGTGTATATTTAAGTATAGTTATTAAGTCAAAATTCAAAAATTCAAAATTCAATCATTTATTCAGCAAATTGGCCACACGTCACTTTGGCACTTTTACCTTTGAGTATATAGCCACTGGAGATGCCATGCATGGGCGATCCCCTCCGGCAAAGTACATGGTTCAACTGTTCAAACTCTTTATATAAACCCACTTGAAGGTCACTTCACCGCCATTTTGCATCGTTCCGTGACGCGAGACGTTTCTCCTGAAAAATGGTGTCTTGTGCGGTATTCTCGTGTAAAAGGCGATCTGATCGCTCAAATTCGCAACAAAATCGCATTTCCTATCATAGATAAGTATTTTTACTAACTTTTATTGAAGTAAAATCTCTATTTAAAGAAAAGCTTTTGCGATACGTAAACGTCAGAAAAATGTAAACATGAATGGGAGCGAATCGGTCTAGGGATGTGACTAAAGTCAAAAAAGCGACTCAACTTTTGAGTGAATCATTCATTCATTCAATCAATGAGGTTTATAATTAATAGTAAGTTTTTTATTGCATATTCCATTAATTAGTAGATAAGTATAGATGTTTGTTACATTTAAATCCTGGAAGGTGAATATTACTTTTCTCTGGACATCGATGTTGAATTTTATTCTGATCTTGAAAAGAAATGTTGGCAAATATATAGATCTAGGTAAAAGGAATACAATATTTAGTTCGAGACTACGAGTGATGTGTAATGCATATACTATTATTTATATACATTATTTCATATAATCCTTTTAAATTTCCAAAAGATCCATAAAGGAGAATTCTTGGAAACTGACACGTGTTATCTGTTCGGAGCATTTTGCTGACGACCCTTATCCATACTTACTACTACTACAGCCTATTTGCGTCCCACTGCTGGGCACAGGCCTCCCCTCATCATGAGAGGGTTTGGGCTATAGTCCCCACACGGGCCCATACTACCATACGAGTACTATCCATATTAATATTATAAATGCGAAAGTAACTCTGTCTGTCTGTCTGTTACTTACCTCTTCACGCTTCAACCGCTGGACCGATTGAGATGAAATCTGGCATGGAGATAGTTGGGGTCCCGGGAAAGGACATAGGCTACTTTTCATCTCGAAAAAACGCATAGTTCCCGCGGGAACGCGATAACCGAATTCCACGCGGGCGAAGTCGCGGACAGAAGCTGGTATTATATAAATGGGAAAGTTCATTTGTTTGTCCTTCTTTCACGTCGCAACGGAGAGGTTTTATGTCGTGATTTGTTTAGGGTTAGTTGGGAGGCTGGAGAGTGACATAGACTACTTTTTACCACGGGAAAACATCTTATTCCCACGGGAAAATCCATTGTTTTGTTTTTGGTTTCCTATAACTATCGCTATGTATAGAACCATTAGCTGCCTGAATTCTTAGTACAGTCAAGTTCATAAATATATGATCACTTTTGGACCTTATTACAAGAGAGCAAGGTGTAAAAGTGTGTATATATTGGAGAACTCGTCCGTACATACGGACGAAGTCGCGGGTAAAAGGGTAGTTATAACATAAGTAGCTTTTCCCCGCAACTTCATATGCGCAGAAATATTAAAATGTAAAATCCCGATTTTTCTGTTCCTATGGAAATTTCGGGAAATCCTTTCTTAGATTGCTCCCCTATATTCCCTATGGAATCTGCATACCAAAATTCAGCTTTCTACGACCAGTAGATTCGGCTCTGCGTTGATCGATCAGTCAGTCAGTAAGTCAGTTTCTTGTTATATATATATAGATATATAGATTTCATGTACGTACTCGTAGGCTCTTACAAATACCAATCTACTTTAATTTTTTTACATATGTATCCGCCCGGAAGCTGCTGACAACAGTTCATTCCACAGTTAAAAAACTGTGTGTGGGCTAAGGACACAAATACAGATACTTACAGACATACATACATACAAACTAATATGTTTTTGGGTATCTTCAACGTACAGAATTTCCACTTTAGCAATTTTATTATAAAATAAAATACTATAAAATAATTCAGTTCATTCATCTACTTATCTCATTTGACTCATTCTTCAGATGTGTCCCATCACTAGTCTTGTGCATATGTATGCTGCATAGTTACGTGAAAACTCTATCTGTTTACGTGTATTTTTTGATGTGTTGATTTTTTTTGTAGTGTGCGTTTATCTCAACAGCAAAATTTGTGTCTGTTGAGTTCTGCGTCGTTTGGTGGTGTGCTGTACGTGTTTACCTCGCCCCCCGCTAAAAGTGGCGAAAAAAATTGTTCGGCGAGTTGACGTTATGGCATCTCCAGTGGCTATATACTCAAAGACTTTTACACGTCAGAAAAGAATTTACTAGCGCTTCCTAGACCCATTGCTTGAGAATAAGCGCCGCAACAAACTCAAGCAGAAGGTCTTTTTTCAAAATTTACACATATAGTTATAACATTTACATTACATGTATAAAATATACATATAGGTACGTACTACAATTACATTGAAGGGATGTATAGTCCCTAACTTAAACTTAAATCTAAGATCTTAGAGATGTATAGTCTCCAAGGGTCCAGAAAAAAAAATATTATGGAGATGGCCACCATTGTCAAATAAATATAAATTCCATAGATGTCGACAGTCTCAAAATGTCAATAAATAATGAAATACATCATGTATAAAAGAGTATTTCTGAATCTGTGAGGTACACAGAATACAGCAGATTTTTATAATGTAAGAGTGTACTATTCGCCAACAAACTGTTATGCAGTTTGGCGAAAATCTAAAATGTATTACCGTGTATATTATTTTTGATAAATAAATTTAAAAAAGTAGAAGAATAAGAACCAAGGCAAGGCATATTATATTCTTGGTTATGATATGTATATGAGCACCATTTTTCATCAGGTGCGTCGTCTGCCAGTTTGTCGGCATTTGGTAATAAAACAAACACATTTGTAAAATACCTTTATTTTTTACCTTTACAACCATTTTTATCGTAAATTCACCGCTATAAGGTCCCGTTTTACTAAGCAATAAACCATCTATTACCCAAAGACACCTGTTCCTTTGTTCCGGTACTTGCGTCCTGTGGGAACTCTTGCAAGAAATAATTTACCCCTAAAGTAATATTTTAATCGTAATGGGACTTTCTCGAAGGAAGGTAAAAATGACAAAGTTAACAAAAAAATGGATTTTTTGAAGTCGGTTAAACAGTTTTACAATTTAGTAAATACCATCATGAAACATCAGAGTCATTTTTAACCAACTGCGCCGGAAGAAGACTTATGTTTGTCGAGTGAAGGTAGGTAGGTAGGTATGTACATGTATGTAGGTATTCTCTCTTCACGATTGTGGAATCACTGGATTTACTGGGCACCTAATTATCAAAAGTTGATACCTATGCAGTCGAGATTTTTTTAAGTGTTACTAGCTGACCCCGCGGACTTCGTCCCGCCTTAGATTTTTTTTTGGGGCGAGTATGAAAAATAGCTTACTTACGTCCTATTCTTGGACCTACTGAACATACACTTCAAATTTCATAAGAATAGGTCGAGCCGTTTCGGAGGAGTTTGGTTACAAACACTGTGACACGAGAATTTTATATATTAGATTGTAAGTAAATGTGTTAAAATAGGAAGTGGAGTTTTTCCAACCAATTTTCATTAAGTATCATGTCTAAATATATAAAACTCAAAGGTGACTGACTGACTGACTGACTGACTGACTGACATAGTGATCTATCAACGCACAGCCCAAACTACTGGACGGATCAGGCTGAAATTTGGCATGCAGGTAGATGTTATGACGTAGGCATACGCTAAGAAAGGATTTTGCGAAATTCCCACGGGAACGGGAAAAAAAACGGGATTTTACATTTAATATTTCTGCGCATACGAAGTTGCGGGGAAAAGCTAGTTAAATATAAAACAAAAAATAAATTTAATCAATACCTTTTTAAAAGTTTCCGGTGCGTGCGCCTTGTAGGAAACACTGGAAGAAATTACACTGAGCCTTAGGGTGGTCTCTTAATATGTATTCAACCCCAACGGAACAGGCGCGGAGCGGCCTTGAAGGGGTGACTTGAGAGGGTGTAATAAGTGTAATAACCTCTTGAACGATTTAAAAACACTATATTTGTTTGCAAATAAGAGGGTTTATTCCGAAAGTTGGCAACATTAATGCTAGCGGCAATACTACTCGTAGCTGACCCCTCAAACGTTGTTTTGCTATTACTTAGCGGTATGAAGAATAGTTTACATCCTATTCTCAGACCTACTGAATATATCGCATCCCCAGTACAACACTGTACTAAGTCAAAATAAATATAAATACGCCGGTATTCGTGGAATGCTCGCTAAATTTTAGTCTATCCAACTATATATATATAGGTATTCAAGTAAATTTAGAGATTTTTCGACATAATACAGTGTTGTACTGGGGGTGCGATATACATGTACAGTCGAGTTCACTAATATGTGTACACTTTTGGACCTTATTACAACGTGGTAAGGTGCAAAAGTGTGTAGATATATATTGGCGAACTCGCCTGTACACGAAAAAAATCATAAGAATCGGTCAAGCCGTTACGGAGGAGTTAAATATAGAATAGACTTGAACTGGGGAACCCTCAAAAACCCTAAAAAGATCATTAAAAAACCAGTCATCGTGCAAGCAAGAACAATCACTTACCATAGCGGTAAGTTTTTTGTACAATTAGCCGTTCGGAAAGGTAAAAACTAAATTACTTACCTGTAAAAATAACGGTTCGTAATTTTGTCGGCAAGCCGTGGTAGATTATTGGGTTTGATTTATGCGAAACTAACTCTGTCAGTCTGTTTGTAGCTACTTAGGTAATATATGATACTACTACTACTACTACAGCCTAATTGCGTCGCCGCTGGGCATGGGCCCCCTCTCATCACGAGAGGGTTTGGGCTATAGTCCCCACGCGGGCCCAGTGTGGATTGGGGACTTCACACACATCTTGAATTACTTCGCAGATGCGTGCAGGTTTCCTCGCGATGTTTTTCATCACCGAAAAGCACAGTGGTTAATTCAAATTGATTTTCGCACATAAGTAAACTTAGAGGTGCGAGCCGGAATCGAACCCCCGACCCTCTGCATGAGAGGCGGTAGGTCGAACCACTAGGCCACCACGGCTTCTCTTTAATATATGGTAATACAAAAGAAACTGCCGATGCTAAAAAAATGCTTTCTTTACAATCGTGTGCTCATATCGGTCGCTTGCTTTAACTCTCATCATCATCATCATTTCAGCCGAAAGACGTCCACTGCTGCCACATAGGCCTCCCTCAAGGCTCGCCACTCAGATCGGGCCTGTGCTACTTGCTTCCACTGGTTTCCCGTGACCTTCACGAGGTCATCGCTCCATCTTGTTGGAGGCCTCCCGACAGCTCGTCTGCGAAAAATGTGCCCCGTCCACTGCTACTTTAGGCTCGCAATTAATTCCTCTCCACCTTTACTCTCGCTTCTGCAAACTGTAATAAAAATATTAAAAACCGGCCAAGTGCGTGTCGGGCCACGCGCAAATTATAGGGTTCCGAAGTTGAGGATGCCCACAGTACCTTTCTAAGACTTATTAGCATCTAGCTAGCCTGTGGTATGACGTGCCCGCCCGACGCCCCTGCCGCTCGAGAAAAATCATCATTATAAGTTGGTCGACTATTACTCGTAAGTTTGTACAGCCTACTTAGCTCTGATAGTTTTCCTTTCAACTACGTTATATATGCCACAACCGTGATTTTTTTCAGCCATTCAAATACCACCATTTAGCTGGCAGGGGGGGGGACACGTGACTCTAACAAAAAATAGCACTTTAAAGCTTTATATTTCACAAACGCATCACTTAATCAAAAAATAGTTTTAACAAACCCACAATATTTTTTAAGACCTATTCAACGATATGCCTCACCATGGAGTACGCAAGAAAAAAAATTACATCCCCACTTTACGAGTAGGGGAGGTACCCTATAAAAACTATATTTCAAAATTTTATTGTACCACTTTGTCAGCGTAACTAATATGTATATTCATGACAAATTACAGCTTTCTAGGACTAAGCATCTCCGAGCAATAGTGCGGACAGACGGACGGACGAACGGACGGACGGACATGGCGAAACTATAAGGGTTCCTTGTGAACTTCGGAACCCTTAAAAACGGAGGTTCTTAAGAAGACACGCTAGTGGTCATTTTTCCATACAAACGTTCTCGACACATTCCTCCCTGGATTTTGATCGTAGATCAATGATTTTTTGAAATAAGATCAATTTCGTCAGTATCTGTGTCGGTACGTTTTGCTTTTAGTGATATTTTTGTTCTTAATAGTACTAGGTGACTCCAAACAGTGTTGAAAACGGCCCGATTGAATAGGCCGCAAAGAAATGCCTGGTATACAAAAACCACAATAACAAACGCAAAAATCAAAACTGTCCGACACAGATAATTTCCTTCTCATCCAGTTCCCAAAACTTCGTTGCGATTGGTTTAATTTTGGAGGAGGAAAATGTCGAGAACATAACCTCGATTTCTGAGTTTTTTACGTCGGATTTTTCGACGGAGCTGCAGTTGTCCTTATCGCACCTTTTGTCGCTCCGCTCGCGCCTGCGAGACAGCAACATTGATTTAAATTTCTCAAATCTGAAAGGGGGCTCAACTTACGGATCCTCTTAAGAGGAAATATCCACAGCCAACTGTCTTACAAAACTGAAGAGGTCGAGATCAGTGTCAACAACCAATAATCGGCCGCCGGAACACTTGATATCGAGCAAGTTACTTTCTTGGTGGTCAATCGGTGCTTGACCAATTGAACTGGCCTTTCTATGATGTGGTGTTTTGGGCCATCAACCTCGCTCGATATGGTTATTGAATGAAATAGCATGTTTTGGCGCGAGTGCGAAAAGTATGCCATTTCTTCACGAAACCCTAGTTGTACTTAATGAGCCGAGGCCCGACAATAGGAAATTGGTGTACAAAAAACTCGAATCGCCTATCTACCGTTTGACATCACCAATCCCTTAACTATCATATTACACCACAAAAACTACAACCTCTCAATACGTCACCTCTACCTAATATATATAATGGCACAAGTCACGCATTTACTGTATAAGCAATTGGATACCTTATTTCTAATTCAGATAAGTTTGAAATAGTAGAGATGTAATTGAACTAAAGACTCTTTATTTCTAAACTTATTTAAGCTCAACGCACTGCTTTAAAACAATCTTATCTTTATCTCAGAGGAGTTAAGTTTCAAATGCCTTAATCAACAAAATGGACATACTACAATATGCGCATATATATTACCGAAGACTTAGAAAAACCATAGTTTGAAAAAAAAAACAGACTCAAGTCACGTGTTTACTACAAGTGATTACTACCTTATCTTAGAGTAAACTAAGTTTGAAATTAGTTGAGCTACAAGTGGACTCGAGACCTCTCTAAACCTGTCGTTTTTAGGTAACATATGAAGATGTCAGTTTGCTATGATAGCACAGGAATGTTGAAAGGGTCCTTTAAATAGATAAGAACAAAGAATTAATCAAAATGGCGCCCGTATTTCGGAGATAAATTGTTTTTTTGATGGGATCTCTTAGTTTTTTGGATAATGTTGGTTGGTAATTTGATCCTTTCTATAGTATTGTATAGGATGACATAGTTGAGATTTAAACGATATCTCAATAATCCAGTAATTTATTTTTATTTTAAGATCTTTATTTTATTTCATTTGTTCTGTCTATGAAAGGAATTTATTAATCTTAACTAATATTACATTGTAGGTTGGTATGGCTAATAATATGCCATCGCACGCTAACTACTGAACTGTTATACCGTTTTTAAATACTTAAAGCCTTAACATCTGTCAACTAATACATACAGTCCCATCACTTATATTGCAAGACGTTGTAGCCCTTAGTTTGCAGTTTGCACACCGGCAGTAAAAACATATACCTTACACATGTGACTTTACCTGATCTATCAAACGAAAAACTTGCCAGTCTTCATTAACGATGCGTTTCTATGCGGAACTAGCGGAACAAGTTGAATCATTAGAACAAACTTTTTAAAGCCTTCATCGGAAACACCGTAATTTTCTCTGGTTCACACGATTTCCTATTTTACTAGAATCTAAGTTCCTGGAACAAACATACAAGGCTTTTTTAGGGTTCCGAAGTCCACAAGGAACCCTTATAGTTTCGCCATGTCCGTCCGTCCATCCGTCCGTCCGTCCGTCCGTCTGTTCGCACTATTGCTCGGAGATGCTTAGTTCTAGAAAGCTGTAATTTGGCATGAATATACATATTACTTACGCTGACAAAGTGGTACAATAAAATTTTTAAAAAATTTTTTTATAGGTTACCTACCTTCCCTACTCGTAAAGTGGGAATGTAATTTTTTTTCTTGCGTACCCATCGTGCGGTATATTGTTGAGTAGGTCTTAAAAAAATATTGTAGGTTTGTTAAAACCATTTTTTGATGAAGTGATGCGTTTGTGAAATATTAAGCTTTAAAGTGCATTTTTTTGTTAGAGTCGAGTGTCCCCCCCCCCCCCCCCCTGCCAGCTAAATGGTGGTATTTGGATGCCTGAAAAAAATCACGGTTGTGGCATATATAACGTAGTTGAAAGAAAAACTATCACAGCTAAGTAGGCTGTACAAATTTACGAGTCATAGTCGACCAACATATGAAATGATTAAAAAACCAATGATTTTTCTCGAGCGGCAGGGGCGTCGGGCGGGCACATCATACCACAGGCTAGCTAAGATGCTAAATAAGTCTTAGAAAGGTACTGTGGGCATCGTCAACTTCGGAACCCTATACTTTGCGCGTGGCCCGACAAGCACTTGTTTCTCCTTTTAACAACTACTTTTTTATGACAATGGCAAACGAGCGCACAGCCCACCTGATGGTAAGTGGTCACTGCGGTCCATGGATACCGAAATCCTATGATCCCCCATTAAGAAACCATAAGATCTCGAATGCGTTGCCTACCCTGAGGCCTAAGAATGCCTCTGTGCCAGATATTTCACTTTCACTTGTAGAAGAAAAGAAAAATAAACTTCCGGATACTATTTTTTTCCGGTCTTAGGCCTGATGCAGGATCCGTACGGATGGCTACCCCCATCTCGCCCGCTAATCTGCCGCCAAACAGCCAGTGCTTAAGTACACTGTTTTATTCTGTCGACAGGTTTGGCTCAGTTGGTAATGACCCTGCCCACTGTTCCGTTCCGACTGTCGCGGGTTCGAATCCCGCTCGGGGCAAACTTTGTGTGATGAGCACAAATGCTTGTACTTGGTCATGGATGTTTAGTATTTATATATGTATGTATTTCTCTATATACGTATTTATATCTTTGTCTAGCACCCATAGTACAAGCTTTGCTTAGTTTGGGGCTAGGTAAATTTCTGTGAAATGTTCCAAGATATTTATTCATCATCATCATCATCATTTCAGCCAACAGACGTCCACTGCTGGACATAGGCCTCCCCCAATGCTCGCCACTCAGACCGGTCCTGTGCTAATTGCTTCCACCTGTTTCCCGCGACCTTCACGAGGTCGTCGCTCCATCTTGTTGGAGGCCTACCGACAGCTCGTCTCCCGGTTCGCGGGCGCCACTCGAGATATTAATTATTTATTATTTTTCCAGGGGGGTAAGAGAGCCGGAAAATGTGAATACCAGCATAGATTAGAGGTAGTCCCAGGCAGAGACAAGGTAATTACTTATATGAGACTGTCAATCTCCTTTCATTACGGCGTAGGTACATCGGAAATAGCCAGGGCGCTTCAACTTTTCATACTTCGCCTGTACAGCGCCATCTAGACGTCGTTCATGGAGTTAAAATTTATGCATATAAATTTGAACTCCATGAGCATCATCTAGATGGCGATTGGCGCTGTACAGCCTGCATAGGCTACTTAGGCAGCGACATCTATTATCGCGTTTAACACTTATTTGTATTTCATTATTTATTGACATTTTGAGACTGTCGACATCTATGGAATTTATATTTATTTGACAATGGAGGCCATCTCCATTTTTTTTCTGGTCCCTTGGAGACTATACATCTCTAAGATCTTAGATTTAAGTTTAAGTTAGAGGGACTATACATCCCTTCAATGTAATTTTAGTCTGTACCTATATGTATAATTTATACATGTAATGTAAATTTTGTAACTATGTGGAAATTTTGAAAAAAGGCCTTTTGCTTGAGTTTGTTGCGGCGCTTCTTCTCAAGCAATGGGTCTAGGAAGCGCTGGTAAATTCCTATGTGGCCAATTTGCTGAATAAATGATTGAATTTGAATTTCGGGCGTACGCTGATTTGTTTGAAGGTGTACCTTTTTTTCTATATCCCAGGGTTGGCAACTCTTTCAAAATCATAATTAATGAAATGTCAATAGGCCACAGTGACCACTACCTGTCCTATGACTAATTGAAAATCGAAGTGACATTATAAGTTCTTTCCAACCAATGCCATAGAACCTTTTTAATACAGTTCCTTAAAAAAGTAAACGTTTCTATATCCGTGCGGAAAGTTTGGCATTTCAGAACGAGCGCTTTTTGTTTTTGGACAGCTAGTGAGAGTACGCGAAAGTTTTTTGCAACATCACCTGGTTAATTTTTTACTTTATTTTATTTTTTCGCTTTCGTTGGTGCCAGCATAACTAGAGAATTATAAAAATTACTTTGAATTTAACGTTATAAAATGATGAACTTTTTGCACTTGCATCGCAATGTACTATTTTCCCACCAGCAACTAAGCAAAGCTTTTCTTTTCATAGCTTGAGAAGTTTAACTCACAGTTAAGGTTGAACCAGAACCACAACCCGAAGTTATCTCAGTAAATATAAGCTGTCTGTGTGTTCAGTAGTTAAACGCTAACGCCTGAACTGTTATCTTAAGCAAACTGCAAGGATTACCTATTTTTATTCTCCTTATAGTCCTTTGTGTTGATTTTGTTAAAAAAAAAGCCTTACCTAAGTATTTGGGTTACTTAGCCTCACTTGCTCCAAGACGCTAACCAAGGGTTAACTGTTTAACTCAGACTTATTTGTATGAATTTGACGTGGGTTAAGAGGCTAACCCGAGGTTAGTGGCTTGGTGCAAGTGATAGTTCAATTCTGCTATATTTGATCCACCACACCACAACAGCTCGTTTACGTTCCACTGCTGGGCACAGGCCTCCTTTCATCACGAGAGGGCCTGGCTGTGCTAATAATCCCCACGCGGGCCCGGTGCGGAATCGACACTTCACGCACATCCTTGAATTATTATTTTTTTTACTTCGCAGATGCGTGCAGGTTTCCTTAATTGATCCACACAAAAGGTAAATAAAGCTTTTAATAATCGGAAAACAAGTAAAATATGTAAAGTAGGGTATTATTCTAAATCTAGATCATTTCCTATAAACAAATTGAATCATAAAAACCGGCCAAGTGCGTGTCGGACCACGCGCAAATTATAGGGTTCCGAAGTTGAGGATGCCCACAGTACCTTTCTAAGACTTATTAGCATCTAGTACCTGTGGTATGACGTGCCCGCCCGACGCCCCTGCCGCTCGAGAAAAATCATCATTATAAGTTGGTCGACTATTACTCGTAAGTTTGTACAGCCTACTTAGCTCTGATAGTTTTCCTTTCAACTACGTTATATATGCCACAACCGTGATTTTTTTCAGCCATCCAAATACCACCATTTAGCTGGCAGGGGGGGGGGGGACACGTGACTCTAACAAAACATAGCACTTTAAAGCTTAATATTTCACAAACGCATCACTTAATCAAAAAATGGTTTTAACAAACCCACAATATTTTTTAAGACCTATTCAACGATATGCCGCACCATGGGGTACGCAAGAAAAAAAAATTACATCCCCACTTTACGAGTAGGGGAGGTACCCTATAAAAAAATATATTTCAAAATTTTATTGTACCACTTTGTCAGCGTAACTAATATGCATATTCATGCCAAATTACAGCTCTCTAGAACTAAGCATCTCCGAGCAATAGTGCGGACAGACGGACGGACGGACGGACGGACGGACGGACGGACGGACGGACATGGCGAAACTATAAGGGTTCCTTGTGGACTTCGGAACCCTAAAAACGGTGGAACTAAGAATGGTAGCGATAATAAAGCTTAACAGTACGTGATAAAGTCCTTTTTCTCACTTAGTATAACTGACCGTGTAAGTATAGCAAATAAGGTCGAGTTATAATCCTGATATGGGTGTTATTGTGGTTTTATGGTTACGCAAAAATGTATACATGTGTAAATGAGAAAAAAGAATTCACGCCTAAACCGATTTAAGTGAAATTTAGTATGGATAGAATCAGTATATAACTCTAGAAAGGGCACATAAGTAGGTCGTAATAGTTTTAGACTCTAAAAACATCCTATTATAGATAACTAGCTTCTGCCCGCGACTTCGCCCGCGATGTCGGTTATCGCGTTTTCGCGGAAATTATATATTTTTCCGGGATAATAATAATAATAACAATAATAATAAATTTTATTTCAGGCATCTAGGCCCATATTACATATACCTTAAAGACTAACATACATATTAAAATGAATCTTAAAAAGTAGCCTATAGGTCCTTTCCCGGAACTAGAACTACCTCCATACCAAATTTATCTCAATGGTAGCAGACAGACTACTTACGTACTTTCGCATTTTATAATATTAGTATTTACAGAAAATAACAGTTAAATTCAGATCAACAAGAACAGTTCCGATGAAGTCATGTTGTTATAATTTCTTATGTCATTTATCGATCTAAATGACCCAATGTTTGGACCGGTTTCTCATTTTATTTAATTCAATAATTTAACATCAGTTTTCTTTTGTGGATCTCGTTATGGTAATTATCATAATTTGTTTGTGTTGTCATTGTTAATCTACAGGATGTTTAATGATGCTAAATATCTATAGGCAAAATATATTAACTAGCCTTTTAAAGATAGTAACGAATAGTGCTTATGACTTACTCCTTCAATTTAGTAAATTAGGTGGAATTCGCTGATCATTATCATGTCTCGTATTTGTTTATTTTTGTATTACAACAATCTATTAGCTGTATTTAATAGACAAAGTCGTACTATAACGTTGACCAATAAACGATTAACCTTCGTAACTAAAGTCCAATGCATTCTTTCCAGCCAATTCATCTTTATTAAGAAAATGTACTTCATTGGGCTCTATAAAT
This sequence comes from Aethes cnicana, assembly GCA_963971205.1. Taxonomy (NCBI): domain Eukaryota; kingdom Metazoa; phylum Arthropoda; class Insecta; order Lepidoptera; family Tortricidae; genus Aethes; species Aethes cnicana. The sequence continues at coordinate 866,992 of OZ020296.1, read as the reverse complement.
GTGTCATCGTTCCTTTTTATAACTCTTTATTTATCAAACCGCAAAACGGTAAAACGTGGTTTTGTTTTCGATTTTATGTTATTAAGTTTTGTTTTGAATGATTTTCTATATTATTAAGCGAACTTATCGTTACCGATTTTTTAATAATTCAAATGAGACTTTTCAAAAAAAGATCCTACAGCATTGCTGTTGCTATTACCTAATTGATGTCTTCAAAATAATTTTAGCATCTAATTTGATTAGGTAGATACTTACTTATCTTATTTTTTAAAGAATCCGTTTGGTTATCGCAGTAGGTAATCTAAACCTAAGATAATAACATTTTAACACTTCTCATGAAAACTCTATTAATATACCTACATGAGAAACAATGCAGTAAAGAGAGATCATCAAATGAAACCAATTAAGAACTTTATCAGAAACCCTGAATGGTAAAAAACAAACCTCTTTGTTTGAACATGAATCCGAAAAGGTAAAAGAAACATCTATTGTCTTTCGAGTCCAAACAAATTGGGCGCATGCCAGACGCCATTGGCGATCTGAATTTCTAAGTAACTCTGAATCTAAAACTAAATCTGTATCTACACTATCAACGGAAAAGAATTCTGAGAAATACTAATAATAAATTTTGATGAAAGCAAGTACGGGTATAGTCTATTAAATTTATTGTAGATGGAGATTCCCAAATGAATAAAGAATAAGAATAAAGTGAATCATATCCACTGCGCGATACCAAAGGATCAAAATTGGAAGAAGCAATAGAAGCATTAATTAAGGTTAGAACGAAACGCGGCAGCAGAAAGCTCTACGCGCATACTCATTCACATCAATGACAAATACAAGTGTCCGAGTTACTAACACAGATAAGGATCTAAATAAAAACATTAGTGACTAGAATTTGGACTTTGTTCCATGCTGATAAGGTGGAGGATTCCGTTGAAGCGTTCGACGATGTTGCACATGGGGTTAGTAAACAGTCGGCGCGGGCGCAGCTCGTTCGGTCCCGTCAGTTGAAAGCCGGCAGCTATTGAGAGGCACGCGTCCATAGAATCGAGCGCACGCGTCGAAAACGAATTATAAAAGACGAATTTTTTGTACTATACACCGGGAGTTCCGCAAGGGTGCAAGCTTGTCCCTGTGTTCTAATCGAAGTTATAAACACAGTTTTAGTTATAAGTGTTGTGTTTTAAGTTGGTCCTGAGGGATGCTGCGTTGCATGGTGAGTGATTTTGTAATGTCCATCTGAATGACACTATTGTTAGGCGCGTAGAAAACTTTTAAATGGTTAACTCGTTTCTAATTAAAGTTTCTAACTGTAAAATTTTAACGACCGATGAAATGTGCATTTTACTACCGGAGATAGTTAAATCCTGTACTTGAACTTAGGGGAATGTTTACATTTACCTTATCGGCAAATCGCTAGTTTAGATAAGGTAGTGATTCATTTTGTTTTTACGCTGTGTTTGTACGGAAGTTTCTGATCGATTGTAGGGAAAGTTTGGTTTACCATGACTGATTTATCTTCGTCAATGCTTACGTCAAGATCGTCTATTTTCACGCTAGTTTTCGACGCTGTTTTTGCTCGTGTCGATTCTACTACACCTTAATGGGAAACATTTTTTCCAGGGGCTATATTCGAAGTCTTAAATAAGGATCTCCCTGTTCCCTGTAGGATCGCTCACGCGTCAAGTTGAACATAGGTACCATCTAGCTGCTTAAATCTTAAAAAAACTATTTTCTACGGCTGTAATTCCATTATCAGTTTCATCTCTTAGGTAGGTATAGGTATATTATAATACATAACATAACTCGTTGGGTAATAGGTATGAATCATCCTTAACATTAACACACCAACACAATAGTTACTTATTAACCTTTTTTACAAGATCTTAAGTTTTACTACTATGGGATATGCTTGGCTGAGAGTAATCTCAAATTAAATCTCGTTTTATAGAACAAGAATGCAACAAGCTTTCTGATAATCTAGGAGCAAGTAAAGTGCGACATTTGATATTTTGTTGTTGGTGAGGGTTTCTTGATTTTTTACTATTTACTGGTCAGGGAGAGAAAGCTGAGAAAGCTCATAGAATGCTGTGTTATTTTATTGCTTTTCTATTTAATTTTATGTATTTCCATTTGTAGAAATTATCTTTGAGTTCATTGTGTCCTTATTATGGTCTTTAAAAGATTACTATACTCTGGTGAAAGCATTTCATAATACTACTGAGTTTATATAAATAATCTTATCTATTTTACATACTAACAGTGAGAACTTTAATGAAAAATAAATAAACAAGATGAGATAAAAAAAACTGTAAATACAAGTTTCATGTTACCTTTGACAGACCCGTTATAGTAATTTTAAACCGATTAACACTAATTTGTATCTTTCGGATCCCAAATTCCAATGGATAGAGATAAAATCTGTAGCGATGATCTAAATGGGTATTTATTTCACTAGAAGACAAAATATGTAAATGGTATAAAATATTTTATCAGCATTATTAAAGTTTTTAAGCGTGCTAGATTCTTTTACCATTTTCAATGTAGATTAATTCACAGTTTTAATTATGTCTAAAGAAACATTGTATTTTTTTACAAATCGTTCTAAATGTTGTAATCGATTACATAGAACCTTTTTGTGTCAATACACACATTTCATATTTTAGGTATAGACTTAACAATGTTGATGTTGACTTGAATTAATTTAGGGTTGGTTCAATTTCTAATCTCGTACAGTTGAGTAGGGTCTAAGTCTCTGATGGCATTAAGAGCAATAAGATTATCATCCACATAGGTAAATGACAGACTCCTTTCTACAACCTATATTCGAGTGAGTGTATCATTAAATTATTCTAAAATATTTGCCAAACTTCTACTACCAGTTACATAAGTATTTTTTTCAGCTCGTGTTTTAATTAGGAATGTCCGTTGCTTTCTAGTTACTGACATTGATTGACGTATTATCTTTTTGAAGTCTTGTTCTTGGAATGACACATTTGAACCAGATTAGGCATGTCTTAGTAAAATGAAATGAGCTTTTCGAAGGAAACTATCATGAGGATACCTGTTTGTTAAATATGATGTCTATAGACCAACCATTCCAAACCCTTCTATAACCCAACCTTTCCTGTGAGGAGAACATGTAATATGTGCCTAGCAGATGGGATGGACTAAAAGTGATTGATGATGTTTGTTTTCGCAGTATAAAATGGTAATTTCTAAATAATGTTGCATGAAATTAAATGTTAATATAGGTGAAAAACTTAAGTAAGTCATCTGTTGTGTCATGTGTGTAGTTGTGTTCCAAAATTCAAATATGGAACGTCAACTTTCGTATACAGACAGGTTACTACTACATATACGAGGTAATTTAGCTATGTTTTTTACCTATAATAATGTTGCATTATTTCTGTCGAACACTTCATAGAGTGATTCAGCATTGTCACAAATTATGCAATATTTTTATTTGTTTATTTAAGAAAGATACAGTTGTAGGCTTACAGCGTAAAAGCTATAATACTAAACATGATATAAATTATAAATTCGATTACAATAGGTACTGCTAGTGATTTTAGCTAACAATATACTACAGCTGTCAGCAATGATAATGATATATTGGAGTTGTCCCTGATACAAAATCATAGAGAAGCTCAGGAACTGCCTTTTACTTTTTCATAGATCCCGTCATTAGATCAACTCCGGTAAAACCCTAGACAGTTTCGTTTACTTATTAGTCATTTCGTGGGAATCTCGTCTAGATAACTCAGGGAGTAAAGGTTATCTTATACGCATTAAATACTCATTTTAACGTGAAGCGGTTATCGGTAATGAGAATAATAATTAGGTAGGTATCTTTTGTTCTTACAAAAATTACGTATCGTTCTGGTTTGTGCAGGGTTATGGACTTAGAAATGGAAGATTGATCATTTTCCGTCTATTTGTTATTCAGATCACTTTTACGCGTGGTATTACGATTTAAGTTTCGGTTGTCTGGAAGAGATCGATCTTTAGCGCTAAGACTGGCTGTGGTTATCCTTCTGACTAATTGTTTTTGGCGTTCAATAATTGTTTTTATTATTTGTATCGTATTGCATTTCTATAATTATTTGAATGTCCCACTGCTTAGAAAAGGCCTCTCCCGTATTATCATAGGTATGCGAATATTTAAATTATGTTCTCATTTTTTTTTTCATATTGTTCAGTTGATTTATTAAATCAAACAGTGTAAAACTAAAAAACAAATACAGTTAAAACTAACTACCTATTTAAAAACAATTAATTAATAACAATGACAATAAATAAACTAATTATAATAGGACATATGAAATGTAAACAATTTAAATTAAAGAAGACTATAGAAAAAACATCCCTTCCAAAAGTTCATTTTGCGGCATGGTGCCGATAACGCTGGCGGCGTTACCTCTCTGGATTGTTATCGAAATCCTTTGCGAGAGGTAAGCGCCAGCCCTTTCTTTATTATTTTTTATTTTTTACAATTTATTTTAGGCTAATTGATTAGGGAACATGTAAAATAAAATAAACTAATTAAACTAGACTAAAACTAACAATGCTAAGTAAATAATAGCTATGCTTATTCGTTGAGCGAGGAAGCGGCCAGTTCTTCGGTCCCCCGTTAATTTTCATTAATTACATTTTCACGTTAATAGTAAATTAAAATCGTATATAATGATTTTTTTTTAACTGAGCTATCTGCCGCTGCTATAATTTTCATCAGCTTCTCATACGAATGTCAGATACCCATTCGGAACTCCAAGTTTTTATGACAAAATATAAAATGCGTAATAATATTTGTAACAACATAACACTTATATTATTTTTCGTAACGTAACGTGCAGCGAAATATGCATGTAGTTATGTAACAAGCATAGGTTTTAAATAATGTAACCTCTCATTGTTATTTGATATTTTGCAAGGTTATTTCTATTGCATTGTAGGACTTGTAGGTATTATAAATAACATTCTAACATTTTCCTCCTCATACCTAGTTGTAGGTACGTATACATACCTTGAATTATTAGTTTTATTAGGCACACAATATCCACCAACATATTTCCTGAACCACCACTCACAAACTGTTACTCGATAAAGAAAATGTTAACATTTTATTTTAATACTAATCATAATTTTAATCAATACTAAATATTAAATGAAAAATTGACTCAGTCTGTCTATCTGTCTGTTACCTCTTCACTCTTAGACCGCCGGACCAATTAACATAAAAGGTATGATAGTTCGAGTTCCATAGACAGGCTACTTTTTCGATCTATTAACCAAATTGTTTTTAAGTTTACAATAACACTTCCTGTACTATTACCATTCACTCCGCATACTCCTAACGTAATAATTTATAAAACAGCCAACTGTTTTCAAACGTCAAAAAAAAAACTACGAGAAAGTGCCATGTGTTGCAAATATGTAACATCCTGTTTAGAACAGCCGTGGCTTCGATAGTCATTAGAAGGACAACCTTCAAACAAATCAGCGAACACCCGAAATAAGTGTTAAATGCGATAATAGATGTCGCTGTCTAGATAGCCTGCATATAAATTTGAACTCCATGAGCAACATCTAGATGGCGCTGTACAGGCGAAGTATGCAAAGTCCCTGGTTAATTCCGATTGAAAGTCTTATACAGGATCGAGCAAAACGTTGTGACGATATTTTAACCACAGTATCAGTTATCGATTCAAAGCATGTTTTTATGGTTTATAATTTCTTTGGAGTTGGTAAATTTTTTTTTTGTTTGGCCCACTATGGGACTGATGGTGTGGTCGATACCTTAATCCCATACAAAAAAATATTTACGATATCGAAAAACATTTAAAACCATAATAACATGCTTAGAATTAGAATCGATAACTGATACTGTTGTTCAAATATCGTCATAACGTTTTGCTTGACCCTACATATAAATAAATAGTTAGAGAGCCTTACTGGTATCATAGAAAAAGTAAGGTACAACTAGAATGACAACCACATACAAATCAGCGTTGTCAGCGTAATCCCGACATAAGTGTTAAAAGCGATAATAGATGTCGCTGTTTAGTTAGCCTGTATGAAAATATGAAGCGCCCCTGAATCTGATATTGATCACATACAGACCTTTTCCGATGTACGCTAGAAAGTAAAAAGATTGTCAGTCTTTAGGTATAATTATCTGCTGGTATATGTACAGACTATAGCTTCTACGCGCGACGCGGAATTTGTTCATAGCATTCTCGCGGGAACTAGACATTTTCCCGGGATAAAAAGTAGCCTATATTTTGACCAGTATTATAAACTACAACCATACCAAATTTTGTTGCAATCCGTCCAGTAGTTTTCGAGTTAAATTCGGACATACAAAACATACATATTCAATTTTTGTGTAGTCAATTTTTCAAAAAAACGATTATTTTGTTTTCAGTGTCGTTTTTAATAATACTCCCCACGACTTGATAGTTTTTTTAAATTTTCAAGTTTCAAACGCGACTTCTTCTACAGACTTATTATCCATACTAATATTATAAATGCGAAAGTAACTCTGTCTGTCTGTCTGTTACCTCTTCACGCTTCAATCGCTGGACCGATTGAAATGAAATTTGGCATGGAGATAATTGGGATCCCGGGAAAGGACATAAGCTACTTTTTATCCCGGAAAACGCATAGTTCCCGCGGGAACGCGATAACCGAATTCCACGCGGGCAAAGTCGCGGGTAGACGCTAGTTAGTATATATAGAAGATTAGGGGATACTAGTAAGAAAGCCGATGAAATTACCAACATAAACGCATTCAATGTTAGTCCTTGCGCTGGCATTTGGCAATGGAATCGAAATCTTATGGGCTACAAAGGCTACTTATACCATCAGGTGGGCTGTGGGCTTGTTTCACAACCAAAGCCATAAAAAGAAATAGTTAATTACATAAAGCTCAGGTATATTGGTAGTGTCATAAAATGCAGGTATGGATATTAAAACTAGCAAAACATAAAAATAGACGCCCAACTGTAATTTCGCAATTTGCTGCACACTTTTATGGCGTAGATTATAAAACTGCGTTTAACTTAAAAGGATTTATTTTAAGTATTTTAATTTACCTTTCAGTAGTACTAGTATATTTTATATTCTGTGCTCTGGGTGGCATAAAAGTTTTTTTATTTTATTTAAATGAGCTGGCGGATCGGATTAATAAGCCATACTAATATTATAAATGCGAAATTAACTCTTTCTGTCTGTTACGTCTTCACGCTTCAACCGCTGGACCGATTACGATGGAATTTGGTATGCAAATAGTTAGGGTCCCGGGAAAGGACATAGGCTACTTTTAATCCCGGAAAAACGCACAGTTCCCGCGGGAGCGCGATAACCGAATTCCACGCGGGAAGAATCTATTGTTAATATACTCGTATAAGAGGAAATGGTCATTTTATTTTTACTTTTCATTTTAATGGTTACTTTTCATTTTGATGTGGCTATTCATTTGAAACATTATTATTTATTCGCATTATAATTATGTTTTCTATTTTGATATTTTTATTATTACGAAGTTTTTTTAGTAGGTACTTCATTTAATTACACCACGATTTTTGTTTCAACAAACGGCTTAAAATGAGTTTAACTGAGAATTTCAATTTACTATTTAGATTTTTTATTATTCAGTTTTTTTTTCAATATCTCTAGTACATTCCTCAAGTGGCGCCACCTGTTAAAATAATTTCAAACTACAAAAAAAACAGTTTCTTTGCTTGCAATCTAAAATACAATTATAAATAACTTAATATCAGAGGATTTATCTAGAAAAACACTTCAGATAACACTTTGAGATTTGAGGCTGATAAGAGAGATAAGGCTTGCCGTTCACACGGTTACTAACCTTATTATCATTATATCTTATCTTTTGCACGTGTTTTTGATAATTTGATAATGATTTTAGTTAAGAGGTGCCAGGATGTTTTTATTTAAATAAACAAATAGGTTTTATGCTTTTTCACCTCCGTATGAAATCTCATCTAAATCCAAATTTATAACACCTACATTAGTTAGCATAGTATAGATTTTTATTACCTACGGTTGTCTTTAATTTCATACTAAACTTTTTCCTTCACCATTTTTATCACTCAAGTGATAATTTCCGGGATATTGCCGACATAAAAGCTGTCATATTTCCTTTCCTTAGTCTCCATCCCATTGGATCTACATCCATTTCAAATTTCATCTGAATCGGCTCAGCCATTGAAGTTTGAGAAGTCAAGAAGTGTTACTTTTTTCATCGGTTATCGATACGATAACGTTTCTTTATCGATTCCAATAACAGGATACAAAATAATATGAATTTAATCATTGGCCTATAATAAGTAATAACATATGGACGAACAGTGCCTAACAGAATATGTCAAAATATATGGAGCAAACTGACATTAGAAAATACGTTCCAATATGCTAATAACGCCTCTTTATAAGGACGGCCAAACGGGTGCCCGAGCTGCTCGGGCACCCGTTTTGACGGGGCCATTTTTCTCCGGTTGATTGTGAATCCTTACTTATAATATATCAATGAATTTAATTCATAAAATTCATGGAATTCTCGTGTCTAGTTCATATTTTGTATTCCAAGGTAACCTTCGAGGGCATTGACATAAATGACAATGGTCACCGTCATATTGACTCGGCCACAGCGCATCTTTCGGGCGAGGCCACTCTAGGGTCAAGCAAAACGTTGTGACTTGTGATTTTTTTTAAACTAGTTAGCCCGGTGAACTTCGTATCACCAAACTTAATTGCCTTTTTTAGCTGTTCCTTTAGATTTTGCCCGTTTTTCTTTTCTTTATAAACCTTCCCTGAATTACAGGGAATAAAATGAAAAAAGAATCAGCCAATCGGTCTGGTAATTCTCAAGCCTTAGCCAGACCAACATACGGCAATTCATTTTTATATATAACATTAAAAACCTAAGAAACATGCTTAGAATCCATAGCTGATTCTGTGGGTAAAAAATATCGTCACCTATCTATAGACGAACTTTTCAATGGCAGACATGGCAGTATCTGGAAGTTGATATAGCAAGTGACTAAAATGTGAGTGAGAAGGGTAGGTATGTTGCGATGGTTCGGTCATCTGGAGAGGATAAATGAGGAGCGTGTGTATAAGCAAATGTTACAATTTTTTTTTCAATGTAATTGGTGGGCACAGGAGGACACAGGTCGTCTAATGGTAAGCGATCACTGCGGCCCATAGACACCGAAATCTTATGATTCTGTATGTAGGCATTGGCAAACATCGTGAAACCTGCACGCATCTGCGTAGTAATCCAAAGACGTGTGTGAAGTCCCGTATCCGCTGCCCCGCGTGGGGAATGCCCAAACCCTCTCCTGATGAGAAGAGGCCTGTGCCCAGCAGTGGGACGCAAATAGGCTGTAGTAGTAGTGGGCATCGGGCAAGTCGGTAAAGGTAGCCTCGTCTGACGACTGTAGCTATGTTATGAAGCTACGGAGAGATAAATGATAAAATTACTTGAGTAAATATTAACTTTAAATTGCTGCAAGGTCGGAATTAATTCTAAATTGCGCTAATGGCCTTGTAACTATCTCACATGTCAATATTAAAAGACAAATATTTATTAACTGTTATGTTTTGAATAATATTTTTTTGGTGTAGGTAAATGCGCAAGTAAGCCGTTTTAAAGAGTTTTTTGCTACGCACATGATGGTAAAATCAGCAGCAGAACTAGGTAAGCAGCAAAATTACTCAAAATGGCCTAAACACGTAATTTTGTTTCAAACACAATATTTTTCTATTAATTTTAGGATTAATACTTAAGTATAATATCTAACAGATTTATTTACTTATTTAATGTTCCAATTTTATATACAAAAAAAATCCTATTCTCGATCATAAAGAAAGAAAGTGGGTACCTATTTACACCATCCGTAGTCGAAAATGTTTGTATTTCGACGAGGATTCGACCCGACGAGAGTTTATAAAAAAAGTGACATTTAGATATTTTAAAGTTGAAAAATAGTGAGTGAGTTATCTTCGAAAACGTTATCTTTACCAAAGCCCTACGTATTAAATAGAGTTCTGCCAAGTACAGTTACTCAAATAATACCGGTTCATGGTTCACACCTCGTCTTGTAGCCCTTGTGACGTTTCACCGCTAACTTCGATGAAAAGATACCGCTTGACAGTTGACATGCACTTCATTCGGTTTTGACAGATTTGACTTTTTTCAGTTCATCATCATTTCAGCCGAAAGACGTCCACTACTGGACATAGGCGCCTCTCCTAAGGCGCGCCACTCAGACCGATCCTGTGCCACTCGCATCCACCGCGTCCCCGCGACGTTTACGCCATCTCATCATCATTTTAGCCGATAGACGTCCACTGCTGGTCATAGGCCTCCCCCAAGGCGCGCCACTTCCTTTACCAGGTCGTCGCTCCATCTTGTTGGAGGTCTACCGACAGCTCGCCTCCCGGTTCGCGGACGCCACTCGAGAACTTTCTGGCCCCATCGGCCATCAGTCCTGCGAGCAAGGTGCCCCGCCCACTGCCACTTCTTCGCAGTTCTTCGGGCTATATCGGTGACCCTAGTCCCATACGCAGCGGGACTAGGGTCGTTCGGCTCGCCATCTAGCCTCAAAATAGCGGTAGCAACTGCTAAACGGTCGGGTAATCGTGGTTCAGCCACTGGACGCTAGATGTCGATCCAGTGTTAACCCGGGTTTCGGAGCACGCACTACAGTATGGGCTCTGCCACTCTTCTTGTATCATTTCTCTATGATAATATGTATGGCTTAGGATAGGAAACGACGCTCGTTCCCAATACTCTCCGCTAAGAGAATGAAATTGCTCCAACAATTATTTAATTCACTTTCATTAAAGTTTGTTTGGAGACCATTTTTGGGCAATCGACTTGAGTGTAATAGATGACTTCGATTATTGTACCTAATGCTTAAACTCATTGATCTATTATAAATAAGGATTCACAATCAGCCGAAGAAAGAAAATGGCCCGTCAAAACGCTTGGCGCTCGGTAAATTTGACACTTAAGTCTTATAGTGTTAGGTTTACTTTTGTATAAAATATTTGTCTTGACACATATTATAAAGAGGCGTTATTAGCATATTGGAACGTATTGTCTAATGTCAGTTTGCTCCATATATTTTGACATATTCTGTTAGGCACTGTTCGTCCATAATATGTTATTATAGGGCAGTGCTTAAACTTCATATAAAATACTTAGTTTTTATTGGCGGTAAAAACTGGTGGTAGGTCACCCCGGGTTGGTACCCCGTTTTACCCGCTATGTTTAGAGACGATTATTCTATATAATTCTTTAGTTAATAAACGACCATCTGCACTGGGCCGCGTGGGGACTATAGCCCAACCCTCTCGTTATCAGAGGAGGCCTGTGCCCAGCAGTGGACGCAAATAGGCTGAAGTAGTAGTAGTAGTAATAATCGATTTTTACTGGTTGTAGGATCTGGTACTAGATCCGTCCGGGTTAGTACCACCGTCTTACCCGCTAACCAATCTTTATTTACCTATATCGCCTGGGCGAAGTCCAATCACACAAACTTTACTATTCACCGATTTCAAACCCCCAACCTTTGGCATAATAAGCAGACTAACCGGGCAGTTAAATAGCTTTAATATATATAGTCAGTTTTATTAAGTCTGTCTGTCCGTCCGAGTTTAGGCGACAGGCGTGAAATTACCAACAGACACGCATTCACCGCGTCACGTTCGTAAATGGTTTAAAAACGCGTGAAATTGTTTAACTCTGTCAAGCCTTAATGCTTGAATTAAAATCTTATTCGAGTAGGTACGTTTATTATTTCACACATATTGACCTAGCCCCAAACTAAGCAAAGCTTGTACTATGGGTGCAAGACAACGATATAAATACTTATATAGAGAAATACATACATTATAAGTACTAACCATCCATGACTCGAGTACAAACATTCGTGTTGATCACACAAAGTTTGCCCCGAGCGGGACTCGAACCCGCGACCATCGGAACAGAAGGCAGGGTCACTACCAACTGGACCAATCCGGCCGTCAAACAATTATGCACTTTAAACGCGCTGTAACGAAAGCTGTCAATGTAAAGATGATATAATCTATAAGGTACGCGAGGGTAATATGGTCACTTTGCTAGATATCAAAAAGTACAACACATTCTGGAAAGATGGCGCTGTAGTTAGAAGCGTCAAGCCGTCTACTCAAACGTTGCAAAGTTTCATCGGGACTGCTTTACCGACCTTTGATTGACAGGTCAACAAGTGCGCTCGATTCGTAACCGACAGGTACCATCTAAAAACATGCTAACGTAAAAATTGCGGAAAATTTCTAAAGAAAAGGTTGAAGTTGTTATTGGAGGTAAGTGGATAGATAATTTATCATATTTAAAAGTAATGGTATGCACATAAAGACGGTAAGAAGAAAGTTTTTGTGTGATTCGTAAAAAGTGAAACAAGTACGCACCTGTTAATATGAACACCAAGTGTCCGTATTTTCGGTATGATTTAGTGACAAGACTTTATTCTGTTTTGGATGTGTTTTTGCAATGAATACCTAACTAATTGTGTTAAATATTATGTTTTTAGGCCATGGCGCGATACGTTAAACGAGGCTTTGAGCCTGGTGCAAGGTAATGCAATATCAATTTCTTCACCCATCAGAGATAAAACACCGCCATTGACGCCCAGAGAACCAAGGCCAGAAAGCTCACTAAACAGTAATGCTATTGACCCATCGCCTTCAACTTCTCATTGCGTTGTCCAGCCTGTATCTACCACTGCCACTGCCACTGTGTCAAACAGTGAGCAGAGTTCAGTTCAACCAATGCCATCCACGTCTCAAGACAATGTTAATGCGGAGAACAATATTTCCTTCTCTGACATAATGACCACTCCTGAAAAAGTGTCTTCTACTAAGAGTCCACGGCGCAAAGCAATTAACAGTTTAGCTCAGCAATTGACAAAACATATGTTCACAAAGAAAAATCCAGAACCAACTACCTCCCAGCAAACCAAGACTCCTAAAGCCACAAAAACCTCCAAACAAAAAGCTCCACCAGCTAAGACAAAGAAGACTTCTTCAGCAAAGCCTCCTTCAGAACCAAGAAGCTCTCAGCAAAGGCAGACCTCTCCAGAACCACCTATTCCTGAACCAGGAAGCTCTCGGCAAAGGCAGACTTCTCCAGAACCACCTATTCCTGAACCAAGAAGCTCTCGGCAAAGGCAGACTTCTCCAGAACCCCCTATTCCTGAACCAAGAAGCTCTCGGCAAAGGCAGACTTCTCCAGAACCCCCTATTCCTGAACCAAGAAGCTCTCGGCAAAGGCAGACTTCTCCAGAACCACCTATTCCTGAACCAAGAAACTCTCGGCAAAGACAGACTTCTATAGCACCACCTAGTCCTGGACCAAGAAGCTCTCGGCAAAAGAAGACTTCTTCAGCACCACCTATTCCAGAACCAAGAACCACTCGAAAGAAGACTTCAGCAACCAGATCTCAAAAAAAAAAGAATTCAAACTCTTGGTACTGCTTTCTATGTCAGGAAGACAGAGTGGCAGACATGAGGCTCTGCATCTCGTGCCATAAATACGTCCACGAAGAGTGTGTGGGGCTATCTAAAGATGATGAAGACCATTTTCTGTGCCCGAATTGTGAGCAATAAATGGAGGCCAGTTTCATACCGTTAATATGGACATTTGATGTCCATAATAACTGCACGTGCCGGAAATATGGTCATTTGCTACTTTTTTTTAAAGTTGATTTTTTTACAGTTCCTAATAATTACCAAAGTTAATTTGTTATGTTTTTGTTAGTATATTAGTTGAAGTATCCAACCGTATATTATTTAAACCCACCCTTCCCTTACTTTTAAAAAAAAAAAACTTTAAAGCTTAACGTGACCATATTACCCTCGCGTACCTTATATATAAAACAAGAAACTGACTGACTGACTGACTTACTGACTGACTGATCGATCAACGCAGAGCCGAAACTACTGGTCGTAGAGAGCTGAAATTTGGCATGCATTCCTTGTGGTGCGTAGGGGAGCACTACGAGAGGATTTTGCGAAATTCCCACGGGGACGGGAAAAACCGGGGTTTTAAATTTTAGTATTTCTGCGCATACGAAGTTGCGGGGAAAAGCTAGTATACTTATAAAACAAGAAAGTGACTGACTGACTTACTGACTGACTGGCTGACTGATCGATCAACGCAGAGCCGAATCTACTGGTCGTAGAGAGCTGAAATTTGGCATGCAGGTTCCTTGTGGTGCGTAGGGAGCACTAAGAGAGGATTTTGCGAAATTCCCACGGGAACGGGAAAAACCGGTGTAATTTTAGTATTTCTGCGCTTACGAAGTTGCGGGGAAAAGCTAGTCTAGTATATTTCGCTATTTATTCATTTATCCAAATCTATCCATTTATCTAGTATATCTCAGAAACGGCTCTAACGATTTTGATTAAATTTGTAGTATAGTGGTTTACGGGAGCGACAAATCGATCTAGCTAGGTCTCATATCTGAGAAAACTCGGTTTTAGCTATTGTCACCCGCGCAGAGCTCGGTCGGCCAGATTGCTATCACAACGTAAACATCTAAAGAGATGAGGCAGCTAAATTTCATCATATATTCCTAAGTCCTTACTAATATTATAAAGGCGAAAGTTTGTTTGGATGGATGTATGGATGGATGTTTGTTCCTCTTTCACGCAAAAACTACTAAACGGATTTTAATGAAACTTTACAGTAATGTAGCTTATAGATCAGAATAACACATAGGCTACTTTTTATCCTGGAAAAACGTATAGTTCCCGCGGGAACGCGATAACCGAATTCCACGCGGGCGAAGTCGCGGGCAGAAGCTATATTTAATAAAAATACTCTATTAAAATATCCCAGAAATGTTGTCTGTCGATACACAATACGTCCGATCCATCAAACCCGACCCAATTAAGTTTATTCCTCGAATATTGACAGTGACGGTTATTATAAATTATCGGATCTTTATACCTAAATGTGTACAATGTAAGTAAATTTTCAAATGAAGGCTATTGAATGAATGAATGAAGTTTATTTGTCAAAAGTGGGTGTACGATGTGTGTGGGTGATGCTGTATTGTGATAGCCATGAAATGATATAGGTACTTATACCTACCTACATATAAATATCTTGGGAAATTTCACACATATTGACCTAGCCCCAAACTAAGCAAAGCTTGTACTATGGATGCTAGACAACGATATAAATACTTATATAGAGAAATACATACATATATAAATACCAACATCCATGACTCGAGTACAAACATTCGTGTTCATCACACAAAGTTTGCCCCGAGCGGGACTCGAACCCGCAACCATCGGAACAGAAGGCAGGGTCACTACCAACTGGACCAATCCGGTCGTCCTATACAAAGTTACCTATCATTCTGCATTGCCTGCCAAATATTATGAGGGTTAGAGGAGGTCTGTGCCCAGCAGTGGGACGCAAATAGGCTGTAGTAGTAGTAGTAGTTAGATATTTCTGAAAATTTAATCTAAATATATAAAACTCATAGGTGACTGACTGACTGACTGCCTGACATAGTGATCTATCAACGCACAGCCCAAACCACTGGACGGATCGGGCTGAAATTTAGCATGCAGGTAGATGTTATCACGTAGGCATCCGCTAAGAAATGATTTTGCAAAATTCCCACGGGAACGGGAAAAATCGGGATTTTACTTTTTAATATTTCTGCGCATACGAAGTTGCGGGGAAAAGCTAGTAGAATATGTGACCAATGTGTAGCCATGGTAGCTTAGTGGTTTGACGGCTCTCATACAGAGGGTCGGGTGTTCGAATCCGGCTCGCACCTCCGAGTTTACTTACTTATGTGCGAAATTCAATTTGAATTAACCACTTTGCAATCAAGGAAAACATCGTGAGGATACCTGCATGCATCTGCGAAGTAATTCAAGGATGTGACGTCCGGCATCTGCACTCAGCCCGCGTGGGGACTATAGTCCAAGTCTTTTAGTGATGAGAGGAGGGCTGTGCCCAGAAGTGGGACGTAAATAGGCTGTTGTGTGAAACTTGCTCGTAGTTTTCATCGTCTTCTTTTGAGCCGAAAGACGTCCACTGCTGGACATATGCCTCCCACTTTCACTCTCCACTCCAACCGGTCCCGCTCTACCCGTAGGTAGAGATCTTCTACTAGGTATCTAAAGTCCCGCGCCTTCACGTTTCAAAACGCTTGTTTTTATTATTATTATTTAAAAAGCACCACCAACACTCTCAATGCATAGTTGATGGCTGTCTCAGCACGCACACATGTGTTGAGTGTTGGTGGTGCTTTTTAAATACACTGAAGCGTTTTGAAATGTAAAGGCGCGGGACTTTAGATAGTAGAAGACTACACGGCATTTACTTTCTATATTAAGAAACTTATTTTATTTCAATATAAAAAAAAAAAAGCTCCGTGTCTACAAGTTATTTAACTACTAATAACCTTTTATTGAAGAACTTAATCAAACCCCCATAGGGACCACACAAACTTAAATACGTAATAAACAAACATATTCATGCAGTCAGATAAACCGTAAAACAATAAAATTTCATCTTTTTGTACTAGCCAATAAGATTCAGAGAGAATTGATTCGATGGTAAAATACGACCAATGACTAAACATTATGTTTTCTTAATAGACTCTTATAACACAAGGGCTTTAAGTTTTTTCATAAATCTTTGGAGAACTCGAAAATGGTTCTAATCCACGAGCGAGAGGGTTCAAGTTATTCTGGCTCGTAAATCAATTTAAGGGTGAAATTGTTTTTTTTTAACCGTCTTAGGTGGTCGATGGTTTGAAAAAGTTGTCATTATGAGGAGATTAAAAAAAAGCATGATTATTGATAATTTTGACGTTTACACGAACGTGTTGTGATCGTGAATGGAATTAAATAAAAAAACCGGCCAAGTGCGTGTCGGGCCACGCGCAAAGTATAGGGTTCGGAACCCTATTTTGTTCGGAACCCTAGTTGACGATGCCCACAGTACCTTTCTAAGACTTATTAGCTAGCCTTAGCGCATCTAGCTAGCCTGTGGTAAGCCTAACAAAAAATAGCACTTTAAAGCTTAATATTTCACAAACGCATCACTTAATCAAAAAATGGTTTTAACAAACCCACAATATTTTTTCAAGAACTATTCAACGATATGCCGCACCATGAGGTACGCAAGAAAAAAAAATTACATCCCCACTTTACGAGTAGGGGAGGTACCGTATAAAAAATATATGTCAACATTTTATTGTACCACTTTGTCAACGTAACTAATATGCATATTCATGCCAAATTACAGCTTCCTAGAACTAAGCATCTCCGAGCAATAGTGCGGACAGACGGACGGACGGACGGACGGACGGACATGGCGAAACTATAAGGGTTCCTTGTGGACTTCGGAACCCTAAAAATCGGGTCAAATGTGAGTTGAATTTATATCTTCATTATTACCGACTGCGCTAGAAGAAGGGTTATGTTTTCGGCTCAAGAAACATTTATTGGAAACGTTTTTTCTTCCATTTAAATACTTTTTATAAATATATATTTTTTCCATGTATCTTCTGCCGCAACCAGCTGTCACTGCCATATATCAATATTTTAAAAACTTTATCAGTTACCTACCTCGTTTTAGTTTCAGCACTCATGTTTAGTAACAACACTCACGTTGTGTTTCAAACCCGATAAAAATAAACTACTACTACTACTACAGCCTATTTGCGTCCCACTGCTGGGCACAGGCCTCCTCTCATCACGAGAGGGTTTGGGCTATAGTCCCCACGCGGGCCCAGTGCGGATTGGGGACTTCACACACATCTTTAAATTACTTCGCAGATGCATGCAGGTTTCCTCACGATGTTTTCCTTCACCGAAAAGCTCTGTGGTAAATTTAAATTGAATTTCGCACATAAGTAAACTTAGAGGTGCGAGCCGGATTCGAACCCCCGACCCTCTGCATGAGAGGCGGTAAGTCGAACCACTAGGCCACCACGGCTTCAAAAATAAACCTACTTACTTATTTATATCTTTACTACAACTTTCTTTTTCAAATAACTCTTGAACCATAAGCCATAGTTTATTAAGTCATTAATAATAAATACATCAACAAAATAATTAACCCGTTTCGAGCGGCTGGCCCCAAAACGATGTGGTAACGGCCATAAACGTATACTCGCCTAAATAGTTCAAGAAAATGTTTACTGGAATTTTTTAATGCCTCCTTTTTGAAAGAAAATGTTAATAAAAGACGTGAATTAAGATTTTTGTTTAAACAATCCATACTGATATTACAAATGCGACGGTAACCTGTCTGTCTGTTACCTATTCACGATTAAACGGCTGGACCGACTTTAAAACAACAGGAACGCTATAACCGAATTCCATGAGAATGGAGTCGCCACCAGAAGCTAGTAGATTTTCACTTGAACTTGAGGGAAATAACCCAAAATTATTATTATTGCCGTGGTGGCCTAGTGGTTCGACCTACCGCCTCTCATGCAGAGGGTCGGGAGGTCGATTTTGGCTCGCACCTGTAAGTTTACTTATGTGCGAAATTCAATTTGAATTTACCACTAAGCTTTTCGGTGAAGGAAAACATCGTGAGGAAACCTGCACTCATCTGCGAAGTAATTCAAAGATGTGTGTGAAGTCCCCAATCCGCACTGGGCCCGCGTGGGGACTATAGTCCAGCCCTCTCGTGATGAGAGGAGGCCTGTGCCCAGCAGTGAGACGCCAATAGGCTGTAGTAGTAGTAGTAACCCAAAATTACTTAGTTTCATAAATACCCAACTTATTCCAATGAACCAACAAAAAAATCTTAAACGATTCATTAAAATCTTAAACGATCTTATTGCTAAAACGTTGAGTGCATTTTCAGATATATCTGATGGCAAATGTAGACATAAGATTACAAAATGACCACACAAATTACTTACATCTTACATACCTACATATAGCGTTAAAACATCTTAATTACAATCTACAACTATGAGATAAACTAATTCGAATTTAAGCTACTAATTACATAGATTAACCAATTTACGCGTTATGGATGATTATGGGTTTGCTCGTGGGTGGTTTAGGGAAAAAATGCTGTACCGTTCTCTTTTCCAACGTATTAGTGTAGGAATCGGCTTCTCTTTGTTTTCTGAGTAATTTGATCTTTATAATGAACCTCCGACGCAAAAAAGAGGGTATTATGACTTTGACATGTGTGTGTATGTATATATCTGGTTTTGAATGAGTTTTTTTTGTTTGAAAGATGATTTGGGTTTACTCCGAAAGTTGGCAACGTCGCGAATAGCTGTCAAATATTCTGCTGTTTTCATTAATTTCAGAATATTGTTGAGTGAAAACGAATTATCGATCTATGGTTGAATAAAACATTAAGTATGGATTGCAACAGTTATCATAGAAACACCAAATATTTAATATTATGGATGTTATATCTTTTGAAAACTTTCCATCGCATTTTCCATTCATTTTAATGTAATCTTATCATTTGAATGCCTAACCAACAAATATAAAACGAGACGCATCATTCAACCATAGAATGATAACTTCTTTTTTAATTCAGCAATATTGAGAAATTAATAAAAATAGCGAAACATTTGACAGCTATATGCGAGCAAACGAAAACGAGCAATATCATTCTCACTCAAAGCTTCTCGTGATGAGAGGAGGCCTATGCCCAGCAGTGGGATTGTAGGCTATTGTGATAGTGGTGATTCTTAAACTTAGCTATTAGGTAAGTATAGTTGAAGAAATTCAGGGTCATAATTTCCAAGTGATTTAATAAAAAACAATGGTCAAAAGTGTGTTTCATCAGAGGCATTCCACCTCAGACCTCAGGGTAGCGCGTTCGGGATTTTGTGATTTCTTGAAAAAAATGTTTCCCCGAGGGGAACATGGGCCGCGGTGACTGCTTACCATCAGGTGACCTGTGTGCCCATTTGCTTATCATTACATTTAAAAAAAACTTTAGGTTATTACACGGTGCACTACTAGTATTCATTTTTCATAATAACCTGAAAAGGTATTCACAATGGAGTTAATCAAAGTCTAAAATCCCCTAAACTGTATCTTGTATGTCGTTTGGTTAGTTAGAACAAATGAACAGTTAGACTACCAGACAAAAATAAATCAATGGCAAATATGCCCAAAGCTTGCATTTGCTAGCTCCTATAACTTCAGTATTTAAAGCTGTTTTCGAACAACAATAGTTACAAGGTTATATCGGTACACATTGCCCAGCTGTCTCGTTAAAACCAAAGACTCCTATCGGAGGCTGGTTTTATATGCATAGTGTGAAGATGGGCGTTCTTGTGTAAAGTTGATTGTAATGTTTTATGTGTAGTTGAATATGGAGATATGCCTTGACATTAGTCTGGAATTCTGCAAGGTACTATTAAGGCAAAATTTATTAAGGCAAGGTAAAATTCTAAAAGTGACGGTTGATGTGGACATACTGAAATTTGCCATGGATATAGTAAATCAAGTAGATAGTAGTAATAACTTTTAAGTGTCTTCTTTTTTAAAATTAGTGTCTTCTTTGTTTTTGTAATTGTATTTTTAAAATTCAACTTCAATCATTTATTCAGCAAATTAGTCACACATATGGAAACTTTTATACACGAAGAAGAAGAGAAAGAAGAAGAAAAGCGAAGAGAAAGGGTATCCCCTTTCTCTTCGCTTTTCTTTCTCTAGAAGCTTTGGAATTCCCGCCCTATATTTCCTATTTTTTGGTGGCGCATTGAATTTTGCTCCTTCCCTTCACCGATGCTTAGCTAGACTATTACAATAGAAAACTATCATGTCGTCCACATACGCACAGTCATTATGCAACTGCATCTGGCGCGCCGTCCGTCCGTCTGTCTATTTCCACCGATCTATATTTACGGACAGCTGATGCGTGACAGAATCCGGACAGTTTCAGGGTTTAACCGGCTAAGTATATTGATTAAGTTTTTTGTAACTTTCCCATTTTCCAGTTATGAAAAGTCTAGGTAAGGCGGGATGGACTTGGTCTATCCCGTTCCAACCACCCTAGTATTAAATAAGTAAATGTAAATACATTAGGATCATTAGGACAGTTGTATGTTTCGATAGCTGTATTTGGATGCTTGTTTGCAATATCACTACTACTACTACTACAGCCTATTTGCGTCCCACTGCTGGGCACAGGCCTCCCCTCATCATGAGAGGGTTTGAGCTATAGTCCCCCGCGGGCCCAGTGCGGATTGGGGACTTCACACACATCTTTGAATTACTTCGCAGATGCGTGCAGGTTTCCTCACGATGTTTTCCTTCACCGAAAAACTCATGGTAAATTCAAATAGAATTTCGCACGTAAGTAAACTTAGAGGTGCGAGCCGGAATCGAACCCCCGACCCTCGGCATGAGAGGCGGTAGGTCGAACCACTAGGCCACCACGGCTGCAATATAGATTATCCAATTTGTCACACAGGTAATTTATAACCTTAATTGAAACATTGCTTTATACCTAAATCATGTGCATAGTATATCCCGTAAACTCTCACTCGAAAAGGTGAAAAAATGGTGGAAATTTGATATATAATATAACAAGCAGACGTAGTCGTGGATAAAAGCCAGTTAGTTAGTAACATGTTGAAGATAAGTTCTTGCCTTCATCCTTGTTCAACTCAATCGACACCTAATAAATTATTGATATGAGCATATAAAGCAATGCGGAATAAGTTCCAACTAAAGAAAAAACTAGGAAAATTCTATATTTGCAAAGTATCCTCACGTATTGCCTTGGATAGGGTCATTATTCGTAGGCGGAAAATATAATATGCTTCGGAAAACCACCTTATCTATTGAAACGGATAAACGTTGAACTAAAATCTCTCCATATTAAAGTTTATAGGAACTACTGATAGTAGCTCCATCGGTAGCCGCAAATTTAAGTTGGTATATTATAGGAATTATATATCGGAATTATGTATGGAATTATAAATATCGATTTGAAATGTATTAAGTACCTATGCCATCCATGTAGGATGTAGTAGCCTAGTGGTTTGACTCTCATGTAGAGGGTCAAAGGTTCAACCCCGGCTCGCACTTCTAAGTTTACTTGAGTTTTCTCTTCTAAATCGCTGATTGAATACGATTTAAAAACATTCTGAGGAAACCTACACCTTAATCTGTGATACAATTCCAAAGATGTGTGAAGTCCCCAATCTGTACTGGGGCCCGCCTGGTGTCTATAGCTCAATCAAACCCTCCTGTGAAAGATTGTAAAGAAATCTATTATGTCGTCCATGTACACGAGTTGTTGTTTCACAGTAACGTGATACTACGATAAAATTTTGATAAATCGATTCTGGAAATGTTTTTGCTTAGGTTTTGCATTGTCATCGGAAATGGTATATATATATGCCGTATTGACTATTTTTATATGTAGGTAGATATGATAATTGTGGTAAAGGTATTGTGCTTACGATGTTGATTAAAAAGGTTTGAATCCATTTCATCGCAAACCAATTTCAATTATTTTCAAAGTTTTTTTTTATTACGAATGGGCTTGCGTTTGATCCTGATCACACCTGATGGAAAGTAATGATTGGGTCTAAGATGGAACACGCTAACCCAGAAGATGCCTATTCACTCTAGACAAACTATGAACTGGGGAACACAAACGCAGGGAATTCCAAATTAAACTTAAAATAGACTCATCTAAACAAGACTATTAAACATAATTTAAAATCGTATTAAAATTAATAAAGTATACCTACAAATTTTCTCCCATAACCTTTATGTTAGTGATAAAGTAAGAAGGTCTGTCAGTATAGGTTTTATAGGTGAGAGCTAGGCACCCTAGATTATGCATAGGTCGGCTTAGCATTCTAAAGCTGTCCTATTGCTTTCTACCGAATTGCACTTTCAACACCTTGGGCGTTGTAGTTGGAAATCCATACTAAGTAAATACCTATTATAAATGTGAAACCGCTGGTCCGATTCAGATGCTACCATTTGCTAAAAGTATCGAGGGAAGGACATAGTCATAGTGGATGCGGCACGCCTTGGACAGAGCTCATTGGCGTGCATTGGGTGAGGCCTACGTCCAGCAGTGGACTACTATGGGCTGTAATGATGATGATGAAGGACAAAGTCTACTTTTTATCCCGGGTCCCGATCGCATTGTCCCAGCGGGAACTACTTAGATGTAGCAGCATTTTTTTATTTTTTAACTATTCAACTTTCGTCTGGAAATACCCACTACCTGGTGAGCCTTGTACTACTACTACTACAGCCTATTTGCGTCCCACTGCTGGGCACAGGCCTCCCCTCATCATGAGAGGGTTTGGGGTATAGTCCCCACGCGGGCCCAGTGCGGGGACTTCACAGACATCTTTGAATTACTTCGCAGATTCGTGCAGGTTTCCTCACAATGTTTTCCTTCACCGAAAAGATCAGTGGTTGCGGTAAGCCTTGTGGTTACACGTAATACGGTATAGCAGAACACAACTTAGAAGGCGCGCGGCGAAGCACCTAAGCCGTCGACGCAGAGTCTGTTATTGCTTAATCCGCGCGCCTTCTAAGTTGTATCCTGCTATACGCTTAATTAAACCTTTCCGTGTAACTTTTTCTTTTTTTTTACCTTTTTTTAACACGTTGGCCATGAGCTTGGGGAAACCCCGTTGTTCTCCGTGATTTTGAAAGGTTTTAAAAATTTCCGTGGTGGTTTCACTGATTTTGTTTGCGATTCTTTATGTATAGATGGATGCTTTATTTCTGAACAAAAATATTGATGAAAAGATTGTTTTTTTTTTATTACAAATGAGCTTGCGTTTGTCTCTGATCACACCTGAAGGAAAGTGATGATAGGGTCTATGGTGAAACACTATAGACGCATATTCACTCTAGACCGGATAAAACCAAGATTAAAGATGGTGTTCAAAAATTTCTAAGTACATTTAACATTTATAAAATTAACTAATAGCTGACCCCGCAGACTTCGCACAGCCTAAGTTTTTTTTGGGGTGGTTATTGAAAATAGCTTACGTCCATTCTCAGACCTACTGAACATACACTCCAAATTTCATAAGAAACGGTGAAGCCGTTTCGGAAGAGTTTGGTTACAAACACTGTAACACGAGAATTATATATATTAGAGATAAATTGAGAAAAGGAAGTGCGAACAAGAAATATTTAGTGCATCGCTTGAATGCCTATGTATGTATAGTAATGCCTACTACTTTAATCGCCTTTCTTACTGGATAAGATGGACGGACTCTTTATGTTCCTATCATCCTCAATATTTTGTGGCCAGTCCACCTTTCTACTACTACTACTACTACAGCCTATTTGCGTCCCACTGCTAGGCACAGGCCTCCCCTCATCATGAGAGGGTTTGGGGTATAGTCCCCACGCGGGCCCAGTGCGGATTGGGGACTTCACACACATCTTCGATTTGCTTCGCAGATGCGTACGCATACGCCTGTACAGGTTTCCTCGCGATGTTGTCCTTCACCGAAAAGCTCATGGTAAATTCAAATTGAATTTCGCACAACTTTTAGAGGTCCGAGCCGGAATCGAACCCCCGACCCTCGGCATGAGAGACGGTAGGTCGAACTCCAACTATCTTTATATCAAATTGCATCAAATCGGTTCAGTAGGTTTAGTTTATTTTTAGTATTATGCATGTTAGTGTATATTTAAATATAGTTATTAAGTATTTCAGAATCTGTGAGGTACGCACTGCATACAGCAGGTTTTTATAATGTAAGAGTGTACTATTCGCCGACAAACTGTTATGCAGTTTGGCGAAAATCTAAAATGTATTACCATGTATATTATTTCCATAGACATAAATAATACTTCGTATGGACCCGGCCTAACGTAGATACATGTCATGTTTCCCCACTTCATTGGTGTCCAATCCAAAGTTAAACTTATATCGTGACACTAAAGCTGGGTCACATTTTTTCAACAACGAGACGAGTTTTTAGATACTGAGAAACAGTTTCGAAAAAAGTTTTTTTAAAAACGCTTATTGTCACGCACGCTTGGTGAGAGAACTTTGGATTGGACACCGTGGAAGTGGGGACATATTACGTGTACGTTAGACCGGGTCTATATTATTTACGTCTATGATTATTTCTGATAAATAAATTAAAAAAAAAACACTAGGCCACCACGGCTTTGAAGTTAAAATTACAATGCCAAGTTCTAGTTAGTAGTTACACGTAGTAGTAAGGTAGAACTAGTTGTAAATACTGCACAATTTGCTCCGGTTGAGCGAATTGCGTTTCGCGCCGCGCCGCGCTAACAAAGCTTAAGTGGGCTTAACGACCAGTTTTCCCACGCCCCGGTGCGAGCTTTCTAGACGGAGCTGGAAAAGCTGCTGGATGAGCTTTGACCTTCAATAATGAACGTAGATTATGATGAATTGGATGGATTTGTAAAGTCTCCAATCCGCAGTGGGCCCGCGGGCCGCGTGGGCCGCGTGGGTTTTGCCTGTGCCCAGCAGTGGGACGGAAATAGGTTGTAGTAGTAGTAGTAAAGTCTCCAATCCGCACTGGTTTCGCGTGGGGACTATAGCCCAAACCCTCTGCGTGATGAGAGGAGGCCTGTGCCCAGCAGTGGTACGCAAATAGGTTGTAGTAGTAGTAGTAAAGTCTCGAATCCGCACTAGACCCTCTGCGTGATGAGAACAGGGACGCAACTAGGCTATTGTGGATATGCTGATGGTAAATACACATACACACACATCTTAATTCACACCAAAATAACACACGCCGAATTTTTATAAATTTTCAAACCACTAAAATTTTGGGAGCGGATTTGTGTGAAAGAGGATGTAGTAACAAAAATAGGAAAAGGTAATGCTTTATTGGTTTGGTCATATACAAAGGGTGAAATAAAAGAAGACTGACAAATAGTTATTTGTTATGCAAGGCTGCAAAGTTGTTGTTTGCTGTGAGTGCGTGATTGAGACCCGAGTGAACGAAGGATTCTAGGGTTGAACCACGAGCGAAGCGAGTGGTTCAAATATAGAATCCTGAGTGTAACGAGGGTTTCAAGGCACGAGACTGCAAACGACTTTGCTGCTGAGCGCAACACAAAATTTTTCACCTCACGCGCGATTTTTCGGGAAGAAGACTTAGTTCGGCGTCACATACAGTTTGTGCTAACTCTGGAGGAGTTAAATTCGTATCGTCATCGCTAGAATCGCTCATATTTTCTTTATTACTTCGTATAGGTATTCTAAATTACAAAACCAGCAATCTAAAACTTTTTTTTTTTTTTTTAATGTTTTTTTTCCGGAGGTTGCGTTCCAAATCACTCCTACTCGTACTTCAAGATTCAATTATTCATTGAATACAGTTAAAATATACACATATTTAAGTATTTTTGTGATAAAACATAGTGAAATAATGAAATACATCTGAAACGGTGTATTATTCATATAATTTTAATGATGATATTAAGTAAATTGAACCTTTATTTTAATAAAACTCTCACGATGAATTGCGTTTCAGAACGTATCGTTGTTTTTTTATTGTGACAGTGGCGTCATGCGTCGTTCTAATTTCAAAAACACTTTCCACGCTAGCGGATAAAAACAACTTTTGCGCTCGGATATCAAACTGCAAAACGACCACTTTCGAGCCAGTGAGGTGAAAAAGTATTTATGTGGCTAGTGTGAACGGAGGTGTTGGAAGAGAAAGATCGAGGCAAATGTTTTTGGATCTTGGATAGGTATGAAGCTGCAGGCTAAAGGAAACTTTAAAGCATTTCAGGAATGCAACGAGTTTATTATAACTGAACTCTTCATATGCCGTGTCCTAAGGATCCATCCCATTTTTTTCTTGTTGTTTTGTATTTTTTTGTTCACGTTTTTCAATAGTAGTTGCTATTGAATAGCAAGGAGGCTCAAACTCACCTTATTTTTTGCTATGGTATACGAAAGTTTTGACCATTACCAGAATTATCAGAATTCACAATGATTTATACTCATCTGGACCCATTTATCCTTCAACTCTTGCTAATGTTTACAAATTGCAACTGCGCTCAGTCCTTACATGACTCATCCAGTTGGTTTGTATATCTCTGATTTATAGCACGCGCCTATGTTTTATATCAACGCGAAATACATAGTTTACCCCCGTCTAGTTTCAATCCGCTATAAGTATACTCGTATTTGTTCGCATTAGCTTTTTAGATTTAGATTTCGTTACATTCGTTAATTACCCGACTTCAAAAAAAGGAGGAGGTTCTCAATTCGTCGGAATCTTATTTTTTCATTTTTTTCATGTATGTTCACCAAAAATAAATAGTATACGTGAACCGATTTCTGGTACTTCTAATTTGGTCCCATATTAATTTGGTTCAGGTGTCAATTTTGAAGACTTCAGAGTTACTTCTCTTCTTCCATAGTAATGTTTGGAAACTATATAAGCGAAAAAATAAAAATAAAAAATAAATAAAAACCGCCTTTAAACTCCGATAGACCGCGAAGTCGGTGTCAAGTGAACCGACCCAAAGAAAAGATTATCATATCATTATCATTATTCATTATTATCATATTGAACTTGACATTGACATCGCAGTCTGTCGGAGTTTGAAAACGGTTTTTTTTTTTATTTAACAATTTTTTTAGTTAATAATGAGAATTAGGTTCACCCAATGTTAAACAAGTTGGATTTTTTGTTCTTTTTAGATTTCTATTTTAGAACGCTGCCATAAAACTTTGATGTTAATTAATGTTTTTGTTTCAGGTAAGCTCCAAGCCTGTTCTAGGTTTTCGTAAGTTATGCTAAATTAAAAATATCTATGAATCTGACTTTTTAACTCAGATAGAGTATGTAACGTTTTTTATTCGTACTTAAGATTTTCAATTTAAAAGAGATAATTTTAAAATTACTGAACTTTAAAATTATTCATTTCTCTCGTAATGTCTACCAAGTTACAGTTCAAAATGCGATTGAATTTGAAATTGAAATTTATTTATTTACCTTCAAATTAAATACAATATTTTAATAGGTTACTGTGATCCCCACACTAGGCTGAGCCTGTCCCGCGGGAATCAGACTATGAAATAACAAAATATCATTATATGCGGCAGAGAAACCAAATTAATGAAAACTTCTATGACAAATGAAGAAAAGTATCTCTTCCGAAGATGTTGCAACAAAGTTTATGTAAACAAACAAAAAAAGTCTTATTTAAAGAAAAGAAAGGTTGTCAGCCAGTTGACAATAGCAAATAATAAATTTATTACATTTTAAATTTACTATAGAAGTAATATGTGTAATAATTGAATGCAAAATTAATCTTTTATTTAAATTGCAGTAATTACATTTAAACTACCTAAATAAATCCTTGAACTGTTAAGAAGCCACAATATTTTTTTATACCAATGGTATAGGCAAACGAGCGCCCACCTTATGGTAAGTGGTCACCGCGGCCCATGGACCGAAATCCTATGATCCCGCATTAAGAAGCCATAAGATCTCGAATGCGTTGCCTACCCTGAGGCCCAAGATAAAATGCCTCTGTGCCAGAAATTTCACCGGCTGCCTTAACCCCCTACCCGAACACAACAGTGCGCGCACTGCT
Organism: Aethes cnicana; assembly: GCA_963971205.1. NCBI lineage: Eukaryota > Metazoa > Arthropoda > Insecta > Lepidoptera > Tortricidae > Aethes > Aethes cnicana. The sequence goes on along the minus strand of OZ020296.1, from coordinate 838,348 downwards.
ATTTGGCGGCAGGTTAGCGGGGAAATACGGCGGTACCACTCCGGACGGACCCAGCACCGGGTTCTACCACTAACAAAGGCTTGTGTATACGGCAGTACTTTTCATAACTGCCTGTATAGAAAATTGTTTACAATACATCGGAATTTCTTCCATCGATAAATAAACAGACGTCGGAATGCGTTCGATTGTTTATGATACCGCTTTTATTATGTTTACTTTGCTTAGAAAATCTTTTCTTATCATTTTTTATGGCCAGGTTGTTACTACAGTTTGTTGGAACTTATTTTGAAACTTAAGTGCAATGACTTGTTACGCGACTGCGGTGCGCCAGAAGGAGGGTTATGTTTTTCGAGTGTATGTACCTATGTATGTACATATATTTCTTTAACATGCGTTAACGGCTTGATAGATTTTAGCTAGGGTATCGTTAGATTGGCCTTTATTGTGAGAGTGACACTGCTGGGCTTATCAAAAGTTTGCTTGCCGTCGTTTTTTTTTTTTTTTCCAAAATAGAGCTTTTTGGAAGTCTTAAAACCGGAGCCTTGTACTTTTTTTTCTCGTTTTAAAATAATATTAAACACTTTCTTTTTGTTTCAAGAAGCTGATATCTGCATCATGAAACTTTTGAAACTTAACATACATCTATGCACTTACTAAAATGAAACAGTTCAAAAATTTTGGTCAACGAAAGAATCTTCCATAGTTGACAAAAGCAAAAACCCGTTCATAGTCATACATGCAAATGACCGCGGTCTGAAAAGCTCGCACTGTTGTTTTCTGCTTGTACTAAGGGGCGGTAAGACAGTTGATAAAATTATACAACATTACAGTTAACATTCTAAAATTCGTTAGGTTATTCTATAAAAATAACTTTCACCAGTCCGACGTAGATAGTTCAAAACATCTTTTGTATTCCAAAAATACTCGACCGCTCGAAACGAGTGCATTTTCGAGTAGCATCAGAAACCACTAATTAATGTACTTCAAATAACTCTATCACTATGAAAACTGTTTTTGAAACATCTTAACTGGAACGCATTGGTAAAATTGTTCGGGCGCCAATTTGTAAAGCAGTAATTGTACTCCTTATTACAAGTAGGGAAGGTTTATTATTGTGATTTGTGTGTGTATTTAGGATGGAATGCTTGGCATAATGCAGCTTGTGCTTCGAAGAAAGCATGCCTTGTTATTGATACTTGACACTAGATGGCTCCATTGAAGGACGATACGTCAAGTGGTTTTTGTTTTTTTATTTTAAGGCAATAACAGTAGTTCCTTATTTTCGGTCAGTGTTTTTGTTTAGTTGTTTATTTTGTTGTTCTTATTCGGGACCGCTCTAGAGATCGCTTCTCGAATCAGACGTAGTTTACATTACGTGAACTACGCATGGGCTTAAAATCAAATGCACATAATGCGGGATTTTTTTTATATAATTTATTAATTTATTACTGATAGAGAATATTGCAATATTATTTTTGTAAGTGGGAGTCTCTTTCTCTCTTAGTAGACCACTCTTCACCAATCTCTAAGGAATCTACATGCCAAAGTTCAGGTCTCTACGGCCAGTACTTTTGGCTGTACGTTGTCTGCCAGTAACTTCAGTCGATCAGTTAGGCAATAACGAAAGAATTATATTTCTTGATTAGCCAATCTCGTGAGTCCATGAAAACGCGTTCGGCAGACGCTCCAATAGCCGGTAGCTCACTGGGTAACGGGTCTACGGTTAAACTTAACCAACGAGCTTTACACGCGTCAAAGCTTGTGAGGTTTATAATTTAGCATAGTTTTAAATAGATGCAAGAAAATAGGGCAAGACGAGACGAACTGCTTTATACCTACCTCTTTGAACCTAGGTATTTTCTTTTCAATTTACCCAAGAGCCGATCTCTCGTTGGTGGAGTTATATCCTTATCACAATGTATCTTCTACTCCTATTTTTAACACGCTTTTATCTTGGAAGTTAAATTTGACCCACTTTCCGATTTCCGATTGAGCTTTCAGCTTTTTGCACGAATGTGTAAATCGCGTGATAATGCAATATTATGATGACGTGGAGCTGATCTGATGATGGAGCTGGAAGGTGGCCATAGGAACTCCGTAATAAAACTACATAAACCCATCGATTTGGGCTCGTTTGATTCGTCTTGAAGGGTAGATGAAGGATTTACAAAAAAAAAATACAGTCAGCAATAAAAGCGTGTCCCAAAAATTATTATTTTGAAAAGACTTACTATTAAGTAGTTAGATGTGGTATTTGCTCATTCCTTTATGTTTTGCTTCAAACTGTTTGCACTCATTCAATTACTCCGATATACGTATTTATTCATTCTTTATGATCATTCCATCCTGAAATGTTTAGTCGAATTCGCTAACATACACACTTTTGCTCCTTGTTTCGTTATAAGAGGGTCTAAAAGTGTACACATTAAGGAATTAGACTGTACCTGTACTAGTTTCACTCACATCTACAAATTACTTTTATTAAAAGTGTGATAGAGTAACGGAAGCCGTGGTGGCCTAGTGGTTCGACCTACCGCCTCTCATGCAGAGGGTCGGGGGTTCGATTCCGGCTCGCACCTCTAAGTTTACTTATGTGCGAAATTCAATTTGAATTTACCACTGAGCTTTTCGGTCAAGGAAAACATCGTGAGGAAACCTGCACGCATCTGAGAAGCAATTCAAAGATGTGTGTGAAGTCCCCAATCCGCACTGGGCCCGTGTGGGGACTATAGCCCAAGCTCTCTCGTGATGAGAGGAGGCCTGTGCCCAGCAGTGGGATGCAAATAGGCTGCAGTAATAGTAGTAGAGTAACGGTAACTCATTGGTGATGCTTTTGGCGTTACAAATGTCTTTATAGACGTCGGTGACAAATTACCAGCAGTATTGGTCAGCGTAACATCATAAAAAGTTTCTCTTTCTTCATTTCTCCAGCAAATACGCAAACTGAAGTTTCAATTACCTACTACGAATATTTGTTTCGACACTTGAAGGTTTAAGCGGTTCGCAACCCAAAACAAAGTAGGTTAAGCAGGGTTTACCCCTTCGTCTCTTCCTTCCTTGCTTCCTTCTCTTCAGTAACCTACTAATGGGTTAACCTAAAATGTAAATATTTTGCAATTAGGCCTTTCCCCGACATATCCCGAAGAATTGCGAGCCTTAAGTGGCAGTGGGCGGGGCACATTGCTCACAGGACTGATGGCGGATGGGGCCGAAAAGTTCTTGAGTGGCGTCCGCGAACCGGGAGACGAGCTGTCGGTAGGCCTCCAACAAGATGGAGCGACGACCTCGTGAAGGTCGCGGGAAACCGGTGGAAGCAAGTAGCACAGGACTGGTCTGAGTAGCGCGCCTTGGGGGAGGCATATGTCCAGCAGTGGTCGTCTTTCGGCTGAAATGATAAATGATGATGAGGCCTTTCTGGCCTTTTCTTTGCTTAGAACTTCTACTTAAATTATTATGTAAGTACTCAAAAATCTGTGTAAAATACTAAACTCTAAGAATGATTTTGATGACGATTCCATCTTATTATAACAAAAAATAAATGGAAAGATCATGAGAATTTCTCAATAAATATCTGACAATGATGATGTAATGGCGTTTTGACGTTTATAAATTCTCCGAGAGAATTGCTTTGTGAACAGTCAACGAATGATCATTATGGCTATTGTCTAAAGACAATCGCCATCAATAATCAGAATGTCGACAATGATGGAGCGTCAGCGATGATGTTTGGTCATTCTGGTACCTAGATGTAACATTGCAATGGAGGTAATCTATACTAATATTATAAATGCGAAAGTAACTCTGTCTGTCTGTCTGTCTGTTACCTCTTCACGCTAAAACGGCTTGACCGATTGACTTGAATTTTGGTACAGATATAGTTAGAGACCCGAGGAAGGACATAGGATAGTTTTTATCCCGGATTTCTACCCTTAACGGGATGAAATCCGGGATACCACGATAAGTTATGCACTTAAGTAGTAGTAGCAATACGTGTATTATAATGTTTGCTCTTCCAATTTATAATAATAATAATAATAATAAATTTTATTTCAGGCATCTAGGCCCATATTACATATACCTTAAAGACTAACATACATATTAAAATGAATCTTAAAAACTAACACGATTGCTTCTTCGTCGTGAGGCGCACTCTGGAATCGCTGTTCAGTCTTCCACGGAAGCGACGGAACACGACTCCCTTCGGCCAAAATTCCTCTCTCGTGAAGGTTGACAGATGTTCGGTGGGAACCCTCACCACGAACGAACTAAAATTCACGCTGTGGCGTGGCTCCAACCGTTCAACCCTCAGGGTGAATTTGGTCTTCACTCGTACATACTCCACAATCTCCTCGCTCTTAGTGGAGTGATGCAGGCGGGACACGTACAGCTGCGTCGTGGGTATCGCGGGACGCAGCAGGTGGTTCGGTCCGGTCGGTGCGGTGCCGCACTGGTTCCGACTGGCGGGCTTCTTCTTCCGTTCCACCTTGATGAAGCCTTCCTTGCATTTATGCAGGCGTTTGAATGTTCGGAAGAAATCCGTATTATCCATACTAATATTATAAATGCGAAAGTAACTCAGTCTGTCTGTCTGTCTGTTACCTCTTCACGCTTCAACCGCTGGACCGATTGCGATGAAATTTGGTATGCAAGTAGTTAGGGTCCCGGGAAAGGACATAGGCTACTTTTCATCCCGGAAAAACGCAGTGTCCTCGGGAACGCGATACCGAATTCCACGCGGGCGAAGTCGCGGGCAGGAGCTAGTAAGTACATAAATAAAATACAGGTAAATCTGTCAATTTCAAAACAATACAAATTGGGCTCTAGGTATGAGCTCAAAGTTCGAAGTATCAAAATTCAAAAACGTGCCCAAATTTTCAAATGAGGTAAACCAGTTCCATTGAATATAAGTATCGAAATAAAAAGTACCCTATGTAATAACACCCAGGATCACAAACTATCTTCATACCAAATTTAATCAAAATCGGTCCATTCATTTCGACGTGAAGGAAAAACAAACAAACAAAATTTCACATTTATTATATTAGTAAGGAAGTTGTATCATGTTCATGTCGTACGTCGCTGTCACAGGCCTATCGTTCTAGATCTCTACTTCAGCCTATTTGCGTCCCACTGCTGGGCACAGGCCTCCTCTCATCACAAGAGTGTCGGGCTATAGTCCCCACATGGGCCCGGTGCGGATTGGGGACTTCACACGCATCTTTGAATTACTTCGCAGATGAGTGCAGGTTTCCTCACGATGTTTTCCTTCACCGAAAAGCTCAGTGGTAAATTCAATTTGAATTTACCACTGAGCTCCTAGATCTCACATTCGTAAAAATACTTGCTTGAAGCGCCTCAACTATATTTGTATCAGATAAAAGCTCGCGCGAGACTGTTCAAACATTGTCAATGTTTACTTGGATCTTCGGTGGACGTGTATCATTTGTTACCAATAAGTATGAAACTATGGATAAAATAATACTAAGTAAGTACATAGGTTTTGTGATAAACAGAAAAGGCTAAGGTTAGTAGAAAAAAGGTCATCAACATAAACCCTATTCTCTTTCTAAAATTGACAGTGGGTGGAATTGGAATGCATTGCTCGTAGAACTGATGAAGCCGGAAAGCTCACTCTGCCTTCGCGATTAATGATGACCTGGAGAAAGTCGCGAAAAATCGTGTAACACAGGGTCGGCTTCTCAGGCCACCTTGGTTCAGGAGTGGACGATTTTCAGCAGCGATGGTATCTATACATACCGCGATGTGGTGAAAACCTCTCACCGTAATCAAGCTTCCAGAGTTTACAGAGCTTTCAAAGTTTCCAGAGACCTTTTTGTTTAAAGTTATTTGGAAACTTGTGAAAAATTCAAGTTTAGCTCATTTTTTAAAGAAAAGAAAAACCAAATCGATTCGAGGTTTTCAGTTTTGATGCTGATTGGGCGAAATAAGAAAGTCTTGTGCAGGTATGTCTGGGAAAGAAGCAGAATGGCGCCAATTTATCAGTTGTAATACTTGTAGTGCTAGTAATGTTTACTATAGCATATGTTTCCGGCCTATCAGTTGTCAACACGGCTTATCGGGTTTCGGAGATAGCGCGACTGACTTTCGATTGTATGTAAAAGTGAAGACTATAATATGAACCGTTAGGAATTACTAATATGCTATTGTACATTTTACAAAATATTGGAAACGAGGAAGTACATGTTCAAGCATTGCTGGGTAAAATAACCATGAAGTTTTCTTTTCATCATTAGGTTGTAACAAATGTTTACTGCCAGAGTATTTTCGTGTATATTTTAGGATGAATCTGGTGGTTAAGCTTCTCCGTTCTACTTTTTTTTCTAAATTTGCGCCAAATTGCTGTTGAGATTTAGAACTGTTTATAAACATTTACAACATCTAGGTCACCTAAAATCCTAGTTGCCAATTTCGATCTGCACTTTGTTAGTAGTTTACGAATTTCCAATAATACAAAAACGTTGTCTATTTTATTACATATTTCACGCGAGGAGAGGTTAGGCTTTCGTCTGAAAATGGTGACGATACCTCTAGTATATGTAAAGAGATTGGCAAACTGGCAGACGGTCCACCTGGTGGTAAGTGGTCACCGCTGCCTATAAATTTGTAACACCAGAGACGTCACCAATGCGTTGCCGATCTCGAAAGGGTAGGAGGATAAGGCGTATGGGATAAGGGAGGATAGGGGACATGAGATTAGGCAAGATGGGATAGAAGGATAGGGAAGAGGACCCCGGTCCGAAACGCAAAAGCGAACTATTACTTCACGCCGATATTCTGTGAGATTGAGGTACTTTCCCGGACGAGCCGGCCCGATTCCCAAGTACCTCTAATAGGAATGTTTCTACCCAAATTTCTTGAGTCCCCTCAAATCTCTCCCCTGACATCTCTTCTTAAACTGTCATGACATGATTTATCATCTTTCATCATCCATTTCTCCAAAACGGTCTCATTCGCGAGAATTTCTTTGCTTTGATATAAGAGGGGCGTAAACTAAAGTTTTGAGAATCGTTAAAGTTGAGCAATAAAGAACTATTCCTGTAATTCTAGAAAAACGGCGGCGTCTCGTGAAACTGTTGACGGTCGTTCTTCGAAATTAGCTGTAAATTTAGATTCCGTTTCACTTTCCTTTTAGAGATGCGTTAGATTTTTTACATGATAGTACGAGTAGACTTTTATAGCATTTGTGTTATTAATTAATCAAGTAAATTAAGAATGAATCGGCTCTATTCGTCATGAAAAATATTTCACATGAAATATTTTGCGAAGCAGTAAAAATTTGCCTATAATGTTGACCAGTGTTACAAACTAACCCCATTCCAAATTTTGTTGCAATCCGGCCATTACTTTTCGAGTTAAATCCGGACATACGAGTATATACAGACAATTTTTCTAAAATTCATTATACATATACGATACTGATATCGTTTATATAGTACCCTCGACTTGATAGTTTCTTTCAATTTTCAAGTTACAGACGTGCCTTCTTCTACAGACTTATTATTAGCACAGATTTCGTCTAAATCGTTAGAGCCGTTTTTGATATCTACTACTACCTACTACTTCAGCCTATTTGCGTCCTACTGCTGGGCACAGGCCTCCTCTCATCACGAGAGGGTTTGGGCCATAGTCCCCACGCGGGCCCAGTGCGGATTGGGGACTTCACACACATCTTTGAATTACTTCGCAGATGCGTCAGGTTTCTTCACGATGTTTTTCTTCACCGAAAAGCTCAGTGGTAAATTCAAATTGAATTTTGCACATAAGTAAACTTAGAGGTGCGAGCCGGAATCGAACCCCTGACCCTCTGCACGAGAGGCGGCAGGTCGAACCACTAGGCCATCACGGCTTTTTCACGGTGTTTGATATCGTTTGTATAATAATAACAAATAATAAAGAAATACATAACATGAGCGCGTTTAAAGTACAAGATTTATTTTATTTAGGTTTTAAAAGAGTTTAATGTCTAAATTCCAACTAGCAAAGATCCAGTTACGTAAAAAGTTTTATTATGTGCAAGTAAAAACAATAAAACTTGAACTATAAAAAGCCATATTGGATTCCGTCTTATAGTTTTATTTGTTTGCTGTAAATTCAGATTTTACGAGCACCGCCATACAGTTTCAGTTACTTAACAAAGTGGCGTTTGTTACTTTTTAAATACATTTCAAAAATATACTCCCTTTTCCTTCTTTTAAATCCGTGATATTCGTCATTAAATTTTATCTTGTGTATTTTTCTACTGACTTCAAAAAAGGATATTATCAAGCGCGTAAACACGTAAGTAATTAAGATTATTTTAAGTGCAAAATATTCCCATATATGTACACACATATATTTAACAATTTTTTTTAAATTTGTTTATTTCATAAAGTGACATGCTTCTTACAAATAACATCAGCCAAACTGGTGAGCAGTTTGTTGGCAGAAAAAGCTTCACCGCTTTTTAATATTCCCTAAATACAGTACTATAAATTTCTATTCAATTCTAAGTGCTTCCAAGCAAAATACACAATATTGCATACCTATATGTAGAAGGTGTGTTTATGTTTGTTCATGCATTTTTCTGTAACTATTAGATAATTTCGTGTTTTAATCTGGCAGGAATTTTCTTTTACTTAATTACCTATTAAGTACTTAAATTAAGAAACTTAGAGTTTGATAAATCTATTTATTGACTCGAAAACAAAACACAGGCAACGCAGCCTAAACATATTGACCTTAGGAGCATAAAAAAATTGCTCAGGGCTGAAATTTCATTCCTTGATTAAAATGCCCCAAAGTTTAGACGGTAAATTAAACATAGTTAAGTCAGGGGTAAAAGCATACAAGTAATGGTGAAAGCATACAAGTTCTTACGCCATAAAATATGAATGTATTCGCAGTAATATAACTGTTGTCTGTGGTCGCGACTCAATCAACTGTGAGCTAACTGCGGTTGTGCATGTTTGTGGTATTGAAACTGTATACCTACTATATATTGCTCATTTAATATAATGTATGGAAAAAATCCATTACACAGCTTTTTATATTGCTCCTGATTGACGTAGGCTCTCTCACGAAAGGTCTATAAGTCCCCCTATAGGTTCAATTGTTGTTTGAAATCGTTTCATAGATGCGTGTAGATTTATTCACGATGTTTTCCTTCACCACGAAGTTGAATTTACCTCATCGTCGTCTCAAAAGACGTCCAATGCTGTACATTATTTTACCATACCGGACATATTATGCCTGGACCGAACTGTCCTGCGCAACTCGCATCCGGGGCACAGAATATTTAATAGTATTACATACAGAATGGCCACGGAATCACCCGCCTGAATCTAGCCGGCGCGCAACTCGCCCTTACCGTCATTTGTTTCACCCGGAGATGGAGAGTGGATCGTTGGCCCGCGTACTGGTACACACACATTTACAAGTGTACAGACGTCCTCGCACGCAAACATTGACACTTCATTCGAATTGGCTATGGGTGAAAAATGACAATGTGCTCGATTATTTTTTTATGGATAGGAATAACCTTCCGTATCAAGAGTAAAAAATCTCAGAATTTTCCGTGCCGTAGATTCTGCGTAAAAAATAAAATTGGTTTTGCGTTACGACGATTGAAATAAAGGTGTTTCCTTGGTCCAAGTATGCAGCACTACTACTTGAAAAAATCAACAATGTCAATAGTGTTAACACTTTTTTTAAGCAGTACTGATGCATACTTGGACCAAGGAAACACCTTTATTTCAATCGTCGTAACGCAAAACCAATTTTTTTTTTACGCAGAATCTACGGCACCGAAAATTCTGAGATTTTTTACTCTTGATACGGAAGGTTATTCCTATCCATAAAAAAAGAATCGAGCAAATTGTCATTTTTCACCCATAGCCAATTGTGTTCGAAATCGTGCTTCTAAAGGCCGTGTCCGCCGTGTGCTACAAACCCTTCCATTTTTCAAAATTGGAATCCCTCTAAAAACAAAAGACGCCGCGGCCCACGTGAAAAGTGTCAAAAGTGAACCAAACGTGTTCTATTATTATCCAATTCAGTCACGCGTCTCACGCGGCGCGCCTCGAGCTCTCGACATCCTTCACTCACGTGCGGTTGATGGAGTAATGCAAGGGTTAGGGTGCTAGAGAAAATTGAACAATAACACTAATAAACTTACTGTACTACTCATCATCATCATCATCATTTCAGCCGAAAGACGTCCACTGCTGGACATAGGCCTCCCCCAAGGCTCGCCACTCCGACCGGTCCTGTGCCACCTGCTTCCACCGGTTTCCCGCGACTTTCACGAGGTCGTCGCTCCATCTTGTTGGAGGCCTACCGACAGCTCGTCTCCCGGTTCGCGGGCGCCACTCGAGAACTTTCCGGCCCCATCGGCCATCAGTCCTGCGAGCAATGTGCCCCGCCCACTGCCACTTAAGGTTCGCAATTCTTCGGGCTATGTCGGTGACCCCAGTTCTGCTGCGGATATCCTCATTTCTGATTCTATCACGCAGAGAAACCCCGACTTTACTGTACTACAGCCTATTTACGTCCCACTGCTGAGCACAGGACTCCTCTCATCATGAGAGGGTTTGGGCTATAATCCCCACGCGGGCCCAC